>LIAE01008554.1:4592-39030 GCA_002287525.1 Diploscapter pachys | reverse complement strand
CTTGGAGATGACAGGCATTTGTCGCATTTTGGGCATTTATAATTTCGAATGCCTAAAAATCGCCAATTAAATTATTCTGTTAATTTTTAGGAATTCTTAGGAAAAATTCCTCCCAACTTTCGCTTTAATTTTTTTAAGTTGATAATATGTGCCAGAAGTATAAAGCGGCTCAGATTTTTTCCACCTGTAAATAAAACAATTTCATACCTAAGTGAGCACTTTTCTCATGCACAGTCTTGGTTCCATACTGCGCGAATTTCTTGTTGCAATACCTTAAAGTTCAGAGTTTGCTACTGAAGATCACCATATTTGTATTTACCTGCATTGGTAAGGTCGTTCACCGGTATGTGTTCTTTCGTGGACCTGAAGGGTCGCTTTCTGGGCAAATCGCTTATCGCAGAAGTGACATGAGAACTGTAAAGGGGTAAATTATATTATGAAGGTCTTCGTAAATGAGTTACTTACCGGTTTTTCACCGGTGTGGCATCGCTTGTGAGATTCCAGAATGGACAAGTATGGGAATCCCTAAAATTGTAGATCAGCTTTGTTTTAGTTTGTCGTTCACTACCTTTCCACAGATTTCACAGAGGTGCCTCTTCTCGTGCAGATTCGCTGGATGCGTGTTGTGGTGTTTGTAATCAGCATGGCGCTAAAATGCGAAGATTGATCATTTGCTTCATTTGTTTCCTTTTCAGCTCAATCTGACCTGTGGTACACTCTGTGGGCTGTCGCCAGAAGAGATTGTATTCGGTGATTGACTGCTGTGGGAGGAGCTGCGAATGGATGAGGTGTGGGGCGACTGTGGAGTTATTGATGATGAAGTATCACTTCCCTCCTTAAATTTATTTCAATTCATCTTCTGAAGATCGGCTTTCAGAATCTCTGCTCTTAATCATGAAAACATGGAGTTTAGCTTTGAAAACATGAATGCCTACAAGTTTTCGGGATCTTTACGCAATTATGGTCTGAATCTTTACCAGCTCTTCAGAATCGTCCCTTTCGACGTCAATTTCAGCCTCGATCAGCTCTTCTTCGTCCACAATCTCCTCCTCTTCCCCTTCCATTTCTTCATGCATCATTTCCTGAATTCACCTCATTTATTCCCTTCTACAGCATTTTCCTTTGTCTTACAAGCTCAGCAGCCTCGAGATCTTCCGAGTTGCCGTCCTCTTCGACGTCGATCTTCTGCTCGCCTTCTTCGAGATCATTCAACATTTTGCTTTCGCTTGGCGTATCACTGGCCCGTATCATTTACTGAAAACAGTTAGATTAAACAAGCTGCTAAACTGAAATGGTCAACACTCGACGTGAGAATTGCGATCGAGCATAAAAATCGAATGGGTTCAGATAAATGAAGTATGGATCTTTGAAGATAATGTATTGAAACTGAATAGTCTCAACCTTTATGTTGGATCGATGGATATTATGACCAATGTGAAATGCTCAGATCTAGGATATGACTTCATTTAGATATTCAATCAAAAGTATTAGCATGACAAGGGATATTTGAAATGAAGTATTTTGGCAGTATTAAATGATTGCTTCTGAAGTGATATAAATGATATTTGGGATTGGCAGACAGAACGGTGAAGGGCAGCAGTAACAAACAGATATAGCAACAGTCACAGTAACAGCAGTCCAAACAGTTCGTACCGGGCACTGCCTTTCCATTTCTCTCGTAGTCAGTTCTTTTTTTCCATTTCGACTTGTGCTCCACTGCTGGCTCTGCAGTTCTGCAGCTCTACTTTCCATCCCTCCCTCAACTCTCCACGTCCCTTTTTCATTTCTTTCTATTTTCTGTTTCTGTTGACTTTGGTTTTGTGCCCTCTGCCCTCAATAGTCGCTGCTAACAAAAACGTGAACCCCCAGGAAAAATGGAAAAATCACCAAAAAGTTGGGAAAAGAGAGAAATACAGAATTTCGGAGAGAGGAGCAAAACTAAATCGACAGACAGAACGCGATGCATGGCAGTGCCTGGCCCCAATACACCATTGCCCTGCATCCATCTAACATAACTTTAGCTGGTCAAATAAATAATAACACATAACGCGCAAATCGATACTATCAATCGAGGACTCAAGTTTGTACACCAATTTCAACATGAATGAGAAGTCGAAATGTTACATTTCTTAAGAACATCACAAGTTTCATACTCGGAATTGATATTCTAGGACGGCGGCTCTATGTAATTTGAAATGAAGATTTCTAATTAGGAGGTCTTTCCAGATTGGGATTTAGTTACTTCACAAGAATCACTAGATCAGAATCGCGATTATTAATTATGAGAAAGTGCAATGCCCAAATATAAACTCGTGTGGCCAGTAATGGGAATATGCCGGGCTAGCTATTATAGCTGGTGTGGACTTGAATTGTCTGATCTGTTTCTGTTCTCCTCAAAGTGCAAATTCTCTTGCATCTCTATTCTCGCTCATTTTTTGCCGTGCCGACCCCCAGCTCTCTTCGTTGCACTTTTCGGATATTTTTCTTCATCTGCCTACCTCTCGGAGATTTTTTGTTTGTCTTTTTGCGCGTTTCCTCTCACGTCTGCCAATGCCGTTCTCATTTCATCCTTCTCCTCTCCCCTTATCTTTCACTCTTTCGGCTTTCTGACTCTTTATTTGCTTTGAACCATTGAATTCTAGAAAGTCAGATAGCCCTTCAGAAATAATCGACAGTTAGATTACTCGAATCCCTTTTTCTTTCAATAAATTTATCTGCTTTGCTTCCTAGTTATTTTGTATTCGTATCATCTCTCCATTCCCAGGAGTTCTTCAATCTCTCGCTCGTATTTACTTTCATCAGTGTTGCACGTCAGAGTGGCAGAGAGCGTCAGGACAGTTTCTGACCACTCTCTGGCTGCCTGTCCCTATATTCTCTTCTAGTCTCCTCCCCTCCGTGCTCCTTTTTACTATGGCACTGCCTTGCTCTAGGGCTTGCTCTCCCTTGCCTTGCTTCCCCTCTCTGTCTCTCTTCTTGTGGTCCCTCGCCTCTCCGAGTATGTTCGTGCCATGTTTCGTTCAGCAGGCAGCAGCAGAAAGAGCGAAGATATTTTTGCTTTGGTTTCCTTTTTACTTTCCCACTTTCAATTTCATTCTATTCTCATCCGAGTATTTGCAAGGCTGGACACAAGGCCCGGGGGCAGCCCGTGGACATTCGGACCTGGCACTGAGCACTGGAGACTATCAGATAAAGAATATGAGAATAGATCAGAAAGAGAGGGCAGAGAGAAAGAAACGAGATGAGGAATGAAGCAATTGTAAAACAAAGCTGCGCATCACTCACAGATAGAACGATAGAAGATACTACTAAAATAGAGAAGTACGATGATAACTAATAAAATACATAAGATAATGGAAGGTCAGCATAAAAATAAAGAAAAAAAGAGCAATGATATAAGGACATAATGATATAATAAAGAATGCATATAGTTAAGCTGCAATACTAATTGATAATTATCATTTAGGGAATCTAAGATCTAATGATAAAGGAATTGTTGTTATCAATGAGAAATTGCGCTGGCGGAATGAGTGAAGAAATGATGACCCACAGAAAACAGCTGATTTGGCGCATGGCACGGTGCTAAAAGTGAACCTTCATGAATAATTGGGCAGAGACATTGCAGCATTTCAGAAATGCGTTGTTTGTTTCGAAGCAGCAGCACATCAGAATCCTCTCCCTCCCTTCCTCCCTCCTGCTTTGCCTTGATAGGCGCGGACACGAAGAGCCGGTGCCTGTCCCCGCCGGTGCCTGTCCCCGCCAGTGCCAAAAACGGAAAAGGGCGAGGGGAGACGGAGAATAAACTGCAGACGAAAAGAAGCACCTCCAACCGAAATGACACGAAAATAACAAGTTTAGGATGGAAGAGAAATTAGAATATAGGGAAGTTGAAGAGAACACGAGAAAGAAGTGAACGAATCTCGAGGAAAAACAATCGAAACTGGACAAAGGCAGAAAGGGACGATTCGAGTTGGGAGTTTCATGAACATTGCAAGCTATTCGCGTAAACAACGCTAAAATCATCACCAAATTTGGTATTTTCGAACGAAACTCAAGGATATTTTAGTGAGTAAATAAAGCGAACTGTTCCAGGGAAACAATCATAATGCATTTTCTCTTCAGATAAACATTCTCTCTAGATAGCTTATCAGAAAGGCTAGAGTACATGTACTGAGAAATTTAAGTTACTAAAATTCACTAATGAATATGCGACTAATTATGATGAAAAACAAAAGGTTGCGTATTGGAAAGTTGAAATTGAAATTGAAATGGACACATAGACACAATGTAATAAGCGGAGTTATGCAAATGACGTCCTACTGACCGCTAAATGCTATCAGCAAAACAATCATAGGGATTCTAGCAAGTGGTTCTTGAAATGACTGATCAGTCGAGGTTGGCACTCCACCCAAGACTGAATGCAGAATGCCCTTTTCCCTTTCTGTTGTGTTTCCAAATTTCTCCTTTTTCTCTGTCCGCAGCTCGTTCTGCCTCGTTCTGCATGGTGCCAGCCATTTTCCCTTTCCCCTTTCCTCCCTTCCCCCCTCCCTTCTCTTCCCTCCTTTTCTGCTCTGCTTTTCTGCTGTTTTGTCCTTCTCATGCTGCCTTCCTCCTTCCCTCGGGCTATTTTCTGTCTCTTTTCCTCTCTTCAGGACTGGACACTCTCACTCCACTTTCACTTCTTTCGATGGCGGTTCTCAATCAAATGACCATGCCTTGTGGTTTACCTGGGTAACGCTACCATACAAGGCAGAGGATGAAAGCCATTGGTCACTAAGAAAAGAAGTCTTTAGAAAATAAGTGACCAATGAATGGACATTCGAAAAAGTGAAACTCGAATGATCTCATAAGAATTCTTGGGGCTGAAATCAAAAGAAAACGTTCTCAAGAATATCGGAATCGAAAATTGCCTACCTGGACTTAATAATATTTCCTAAAACCTTTTACTTTAGAGTAAACTCAGATTTAGAGACGCAAAATCTGTTTGTTTGTGCTATCTATTCTTGTCACAATTGCCAAAGGCATTACATTTCTAACTAACTGCCAATAAACATCTCTCAGATCATAAACATCCCTTCTCCTTTCCTTGTCTAAGAGCTCGAAAATAGCCTATTTTAACATAGCAAAAATAGCTGCAATAAATAATGAGAAACAAACTCGAAGTTTCTTTAATAGAATAAAGTGTTTTCGGGCGATTATCACTGACCTATTCGAGATTTTCTGCCGAAATGTGGGAATTTTCGGAGCTTATCTGGGATAATCCTGCTAAGGACAATCTTCTTAGAGAGTGGAGATACGAGAGGGGCAAATCTGCTGAGAAATAGCCACAAAAGGAGAAGAGGCAATGAAAAGCTAAAGTAGAAATGAAGGATAATGGTTTGTTTGCTGATTGCTGCTGTTTGAATCCTTACCCTGGCTTTGAATGGATGAATGCCCGTTTTTGTATGTTCTCGTCCGATGGATAGCCATTCTCTACGATGATTTTGTATATTTGTTATTATTGGAAACGGCTCTTTGCAGTGGTCTGCGGGCTGCGGGCTGTGGGCAGTTGTGTTTCTATTCGTTCTGTTGGCTGTGTGGCTGTGGCCGTGCGGGGCTTGGTTTCAGGCATTCAGCCTAGTACCGCGTACCATGATGTGCCGAGCATAGAGATGTCAACAGAGCTACATGTGAGAGGGGAGAAGAAGAGAAAGGCTGAATGTGAAATGTGAATGAATAGAGAAAGAAAAGAGATAGATAATACACAGATACAGAGAAACATTGCAATAGAAATAGAAAATTGGTCATTTCGTACAATAGCATCAAAACGGATAAACTATCTAGTTTTTCATTTTCATAGTTTTGTCAAATTTAAACTACATACAAATGGAGAGCTGTGAATACACTATTACACTATTGCCAAAGGAGATAAATTATGTCTGATGAAAAAGCCAATGCATTTCAGCAGCAATGTATTCGCAACTCAAAATGAATACAGTGAAAGCACGAGAACGGCAGGTAATTCCAAATGGTCACGACTAAATAGGCAGTCAAAAGTCGGCTTCCGCACCGCCAACTTTCGCCTTCCCTGGTCGTTCTCGCATTTCCATACTATCTGCCCAACTTGTTCATGGTTCAGACGAGTTTGACCGCGTTCCTTGCCTTTCTTCCCCCTTTCTCCTTTCTTCTTCCCATTTGACCATTCTACTCGTCATTCTTCCACTCTCCAATTCGAGAATTTCACGCTATCTCTTCCTCTCGGGCAAAATAACGATGCATAAACAACGCGTGCTTTTGCTACATTTCGAATGATCACTAAATGATAGGCAGACCGAATGACTGAAGGCAGTTGTTTTGCCGAAGCCGAATGAACGAGAGACTCGACTCTTCATTATTATTATTGCAATGTTGTTAAAATGTTGTCACTGGTTCGTGACTTTATTCAGAAATGAGGAAACGAGCCCATTTAATTGTTGTTTTTCACGAACTGCCAGCCAACCTTTCCTGCTTAGTTTATCGTGGTTTCACTTATGATCGAGAATAAATAAGCCGTACGGTTTCGACTATTCGTCTACTTAGCGACTTCTTGCTTGAAGATCAGGTTCGCTCGACTCGATGATTAGAAACACAAACGCGTTTCTCATTGTTTTGAAGCTCTTCGAATTTATTGTTTTTGAATTTTCTCAGATGATTCCTTGCCATTTAGGCGCTTAACGACCAACAATATTTCTCGATCTTTGAATAATAAAATGTGCTCGAAAAGTGTCAGTCAATGGAGTTTAGTGCTATTGATAAAAAATGCGAGTAGCGAATGGACTCCGATTGGCAGTGACGCAGAGTTCTTTTTTGAGAAGATCTCTGGTCAGCTGCATGGCAGATATAAAATAAGAATGGAATGAAACGGATAACTGAATGAGTGAATGCGAGAATAGCCATAACTTGGAAAACAATTCTACACATTGAGTTTGAAGTCTCGACTTGTGAATGTTTTCGAGGATCAGAGGATCAGGGCTCAATACGAAGCCATTTGCCAGGCGGTGAGACTCATGTGAATTGCTTATGAAGTCCTGCTTTAGGGGCTACTGCGTTCCATGTTTATACTTTTTGCCCAGGTTTTTCAGAGTAAATTAGGAAGGAAAAGATGAAAATTCATTGAATTAGAATTTGAACGTGAATTAAATAAAAATTCACTTTTCACAACTCTGAAGTCTCTTTGTGAAGATCAGCTTCTTATTCAACCATTCTACACACATTTCGTCATCATTTCTCTTTCCTATGCCATTGGCCAGTTCCCTTCATTTTCACATTGCCCCTTCAGCCTGTTTACATCGGCATGTTTCGAGGTTAAAGCACACAAATATAGCCGTGTTTATGGGACGAAATGTTCGGAGAGCAGGTTGAGTAACATAACTACTAACAAAACTAACAGAAGTAATCAACTCAGAACTCAAAAATGAACGAGAAAAACAAACAACACAGCATTGAAGGGGAGCGATTTATGATTCGAGCCATAGAAAATGCATGTTCTATTTCTGCACTCTATGCCTGCACTTTTACTCTATCACGCAGTTGCAACTGCAATGGAATAGGCAGATAATTTCCCTTTAGAATGAGCGAAGAAGTGTCTGATGGTCAATGAACGAAAAAGGAAAAAGGAATAGAAAATGAACCTGGAAAACAGAAAAGCAGACAAACAAAACAAAGGTGAAACGGACAAAAACAATGAAGAAAAGTGAGGAGTGAATAATTGCAGGAGCAATTGAATTCATAGAAGAAAATAGAAAGCATCACAAGAAAATGAAAACAAGATTGAGAATGAAATGTGCGCGTGAGTAATGCAGAAGGAGAATGCCGAAAATGGACGGAATCAGACAGAGGCAGATTACGAAACGAGTGGCACGGGACTCGGATAGAGCACGAAGAGCTAAAGCTACTGGGAATGACCGAGGATTTCGCAAATATGGACGGGTAATTAGAAGTGGAATAATTCACAGATCAATGCATAAACAATAACGAAAATGGCAATGATGAAATAGTTGCAAAAAGTGTATTACCACCCTCAAAATAACAAGAAATGAGTTTACGAGATAAATTTTTAACAAAAAATAAACCTAGAAAATGATTATGAAATGTTTCAATTTTGCTATTTTCACTCCTCTAAAATAATGTGAAAACGGTCAATTTTAGCTAGGAAAAATGCAATGATTTGGCTAAAGACAGATAATTAACGAGTAAATATAGAAAAAAAATGTCTATTACAAAGAGTTGCGATTGAATAGAGAAAGTGAGCGTTCTCTGAGCAGTGAAGTAAAACCGCTAATAAGCAATGATCTCCGTCTAAAACAGAAACAGAAATAAGCAGGAAGAGGATGAGGGAAGTCGAATAGACGAAGCAGAGCAGACAGGCAGACGTGCGAATGGACAACTCAGTGAGCTCGAAGAACTGCATGAAAAGATCACAAAGTTTATATCCCCTTCCCCTTTCCTTTCTTGGCGGAAGCGGGAAAGGCATTCCTCTAGAAGGATTATGAGCGAGATAAGGACATTCACACGAAATACCAAGAAGTAGATGGTAATGAAAATAACAGCGAGAATTGCGACAACGTGAAAGCAGATAGAAGTGAGACGAAAAAACGCACTTTGCGAAAGTTCAACCCAAGGGCATAAGGGGGAGTGAGGAGCAGAAGCGAAATAGAAAAACGAGCAGAGAAATGGAGAAAAATAAATGGTCACTTGATATTTCATATTTCGTTTTGATAGAAAACAAGTAACTGTGTTGGTTCTTTAATAAAAAAAGTTCGAAAATCATCCTCATATTGTTATAGACAATTATCAGCTTCATGAAAATATCACGTTGGAAACAGTAGAATAAGTTATGATAAAATTAATGTGCAAATGAGTTTTAAATGAGGCCAAATTTCTCAGTGATATCTCCCTGTTAACCAGCAGTGTCCAGTTCTCTCACCCCTCAGGCCTGTTTGTGCAGTTCTTCCCTTCTTCTCTGACCAGTCCATTCCTCGACTCCTTATTTTTGCTCCGAAAATGGGCGTGGTTTCCTAGTCTCTTTCTTCTGTAATATTTATGATAACAACACGTTTTTTCGTTCGTTCACCTCTGGCTCTTTTTTGTTTTCTATCTAGTGTACTCGGAAAGGGTAGTAGAGAGATTGCTTGTTGGTTGGAGATATGGAGATATGTATAAATAGTTTCTCCGTCTCTAACTCGACTGCCTACTGCTTTGACTATAGTCATTCGGCTTTCCTCTTTTCACTTTCATTTCCTTTTTTAGATAGCCTGATACAGAACGGCACCGGCCTGGCCTCGCAGCGCTACTGCCGCTGGCCAGCGAGTGGACTGCGGTCTGCGTGGTTGGGGCTGTGCAGGTTAGCACAGGGATAGCAGGACGGATCCCTTGGAACGCGGCGTGAAATGTGAAATGACTGGCAAAATAGCTCAAATGCAAAACATGGCCTAAAGGCTGAAGACTGAAAGACTAAAGGCTCACGCAAATAACCTCTTTCCATTTATGAGATTTGCCTAATTACTTCCCTGAATGTACGGACAATTCATAGTTAGAAGTAAAATAAGAGCAAACACTGGATTATGAATTTGTAACTGAAATACACACAAAATAAAGTTTATTATGTGTAGAGCTAAAAACTAAAAATAATAGCGACTGTACGATATAGCAAATGGATGATGTCATTTACTTGAGTATTGTGGTTTCTCATCTTCTCATTTGTATTATTTCAGTTCTGTTAGTTTCTCACTGCCCTCTGACTATTCCCTTTCTTCGCTTCTCTTTTCTTCCTTCCCTCCGGCAACAATTTCCTTGCTCATTCGTCTTCTGAATCATCACCGTTCCGCGCATCGAGCATTCCGAATCTGCACAAAAATGACGTCGATTTGCGAAGACTGCACATTTTCATTCGAAAACATACAAAGAGATGGGAAAATTGAAAATGATGTCAGAACCAAAGCCAAATTGGTCAAAATAGCATCGAGTTTGATCAAATTCCTTTGAGTTTATGCTTCATATTAGTTTCGGAAACAATTGTATTCTTCTCAAAAATTCGTAATGCCAAGCCTCATATTCCCATTTTATTAAACTTGTATTTCAATAAAAAAATGAATCACATTTTATTTCCATTTCAATTTCGAAACATTGCTATTGAATCCAATTCATGCGATTATTTCTCTGTATCTCTCGATTGTTATTTCGAGCGCAGAATGTGATTCTCTGACTATATATTGCCGATCTACATAACATAGCGAGGAGATAGATCCTCTCTGCAGTCCGCAGTCCGGTGCTGTGGCTGGACTGGCACTACCTAGGACGGCGAGCCCTCTGCTCCTGTTCCAAACAGCCACTGACTCTAGCTGCCTTTTCCTACCCTGCGTCTCTGCCTCCAGTCAAAATCTCCCCATCAGCTATTTTTGCTCTGCAACAGCCAAGCACGGCGAGAAGCACGGGGTAACAATGCAAAAGAATGAAAAATGAAGAGAAGATAGCCAACCAAATAGCTAGAAGAAGAAGCAGAATGATATTAGAAAACAAGATCAACACAGAAGAGCAAAGATACAAATGATGCAAATTCGAGAGGGGTTGATAATAGACACATAGTTATTATTTTTTAAACTTTGAGAATCATTTGTAACACCTGCAGGTTGATAATGTAAACTTAGACAATATCATTTGTTGAACGAAATAAATAGAGAAGTTAATTTGGTTTTTTTTTTAATGAAACTACTAGATCATTCATATTTCATCAATTTTTTCATGCCTTTGCAGAGAAATATTCTATGAAATTCTTTCAAAAATGCAAATACCTTGTAGTGCTAGGAATAGTTGAACGCATCTTTTAATAATTTTATAGCGTACCGAAATTTTCACTCCGGCTCTAAGAAGTTCATTTGATTATCATGGATGGTGGTCTCTACTTCAGATATGTTCAAGCAAATCCTCCCAAGTTGATGATAGGCTATGCATTCATCTCTAAGACTCCCCTATCTTCTCTGATTTTTATGAGTTTGGTTCAAAACCTTTTTGCACTGTCGGCATATCTTCAATATTCCACAATAGTATAATGTAATCTGCAGGTACGAAGCAACACCAAGCGATATAGGAGGATATGTGATTCCTGTCCGCTCTAAGACTAATATGATGGATTGGGATGAGCTGGGGGCTATCACCCCAAGACGGGGCTCTTCTGATCGGATTCAGGGGGATTGGGGGAATGGGCTCAGGCAAATCGTCAAATCGGGCTGACCAAATGGATCGAAGCTCGTGATCGAGATATAAACCTGCGGCTTTGTGGCTTTTCGTCTTATTCAATCCAGCCTCGCCTGGCACCGTCTTGCCGTCTTTGTTGTCACCGAAAATGGACGCATGACTGATTATCCATCGGATGTCGTCTCAAAACTCTAATCACGTTTGGATTCAGTAATCGCTGAAATAGAAAATGTCATGCGGTGACTATGATAATACAAAATTCGATGAATAAATCAGGGATATCAGTTTCATTTTCCAAGTGGAACAAAATTTTAAATTAAACCTCGTCTTTTATAAATATTCACCGTAAATAGTGAAAATTAAGAAAAGATATACAGGGTGTGCCATAGATATCAGCGACAACATTTTTAAAGTTGTAAAATTCGGTATCTTTATCCAAAAATTATCGAATTGTTTTGTATTTACTAATAGAATCGGATTCATACTGATTCCAATCCAAAATTTCTAGATACAGCACCATTTAGTCTGGTTTTCGAAACCATCTTGGAAACTTCTGATAAATCAAAACCAAATTTGGACTGTTTTCTTCAATTTACGACAAAGCATTCCAATTTCAATAATTCCCAACTTGAACGTATGAAAATGGTCATAGAATATTTCTTAAATTTTCATGAGAAAAATTCTGGATCGTACATTATCAGATCTATTTCATAGCCTCTTGAAAGTTGTCACTGATATTTATGGCGCACTCTATATGAATAATGCATGAGAGTCTTTTGTAAATTTCTAATTTGATAGATGAATTTATGCATAACACGTTTATTTACGTGCACCAACAATATCGAAGAAGAGCTTTTACAAACTCTAATAATAATAAAGCCATGGAGAGAATAAAAGCATGAAAAAGGTTACAAACGAAAAATTGGGCGGAATGACAATCTAAATAGAAGGGAAATCGAATAGTAATAAACAGATAAGCGATAATATAGGAGTAGCAGAGCTGGATGAAATTTCGGGTGCGAGAGATTCTCGCTCATTCTCTGCTCAACGCAAGCCCTTCACACTTTCTGCCCTTTCTCCTTTCTCTAAATTTCGCATCGTAGCGAAAACGAAACGAAGTTTCGAGGAGCGAGAAAAGGGAGAACGAGTGGGGAGCGAGCGCACACGAAGAGCAGAAAAAGAGAACTACTCTCGCTCCCGAAATTTCGTCCAGCAATGATCGAGTAGGAAAATGAGTAGACAAAGAGAAGAATAAGATAATCTTACAGTAGGAATATTGTTACCGCTGAGGAAATTGCTAGTTACTGCGTAAAAGAAACTGACTGAGAGTAATGTATCTTTAAGTGAGGAACTAATAACTAAATAAAACGAACCAACTAAAGCGAAATAATAACGAACAAAGAATAAAAAGAGATGCTAGTGTTTAACCCATTGCATCAACTGCCAGATTTGTCGGTTCTCTTGAGTCAATCAGTAATAGCCTCCAGTGCGGCCTCCTCTTCTGGACTGGGGTGCAGCCCAACCATATCCCTGCTCTTCCTTGTCTCCGTATCCCTCGTTGTATCTCGACGGATAATCATCGTAGTCTGAAACTTCGTTAAAGTCAATTGCGAGGAGTGACTTTTTTCTTAACAAATAACATTCTTTTGAAATGTAGAATGAAATAGTACAAGTTTGTGTTTCCATAAACTGAAATTTTGAGTTTCAACCACAAATAAGGCTAATTTGCGGTTCTTTACTTGAAAAATAAAACTGCAAATTTTCGATAATAATAACAATTAAATCAGTGTTCCCAACAAAGCAGTCTTTTAGAAAATGGATATTTTAAGTTTGACCGGAGTCATAGTTCCGACCTCCACCATATGTGTTCCCATAGCCAAATCCGTTGTTGCCTCCAGAGCCAGAAGAGGCCTTATAGCCAGGCACGGGTTTGAACGGCTGGCGACGCATCGCGAACGGAGCATCGTTCGGCTTGAACAGCTCGATGTATCTGAAAATGCAATGATGGAATGAATGAAGGTATTGAGAAAAAACTCGGTAAGTCTATTATTTGAAAACAAATCAAAACATGAATTGATTTCTTAATTTGAACGAAAATATGTCGTTCCAAGTAGTCAGTTTCCATAAAATATACCTGGACAAGAAGAGTAGAAGTCTTCTTTAAAGTAAGTAAATTTCATAATTTTTGGAATGATAGTATTGCAGAGGAAGAATTTTAAAGAATAAAATAATATTTAAAATGGTCACCTCCATCCCATCTTCTGATTGTTCTTCTCCATGGCCTGATCGACCTCTTTCGCAGCAGAGAACTCGATCATTCCGTCCCCCGAAAGTCTGCCCTCATTGTTATAGCCCAGCTGAAATTTTTCATCGAATAAACGCATCAAACAGATTTATCAGTCTCAATAAAAAAATTTTTTAAAGTGAAGAAGAAGAAGAAGGGATAATTCTTTCTTCTGAGCAATTAAGACACTAGAATTAAGAGTTTAGTTGTTTTCAGTGATGCAAGGAGCAAAATCAATTCTGATCTGTCAAAGATTGAATATATCATCTAAAGTTAACTCTCGAGGATGGCGACTACCTTGATGTCCATGATGTTGAGGCCTCCGAAGAACTCCTCCAGCATCCGCGCATTCACGTCGAACGGCAGACCGCGCAGGTACAACTGATAACATCAGATTATTATTATTTTGTTCAAACTATGCATCGTTTACCGTGCTTTCAGTGGGGACGGCTTCCTTGGGAGCAGATGAAAAGCCTCCATAGTCGTTGTAATTGGACCCGCCATAGCCAGGAGTAGGACGGCCACGCTGGCCGCGAGCGGGAGGCACGTTGTAAGGCGCAGGGCGAGAATAGCCGTAACCGCTCCCATCATTGTAGCTGAAATGAAATTTTTGAACGATAGTCATGGATTCTATAAACCTTCACATTCAACGCATATCATTTTCACGAATGAATGGTATGCGTTGACAGAAGAAAAACGTCTATTTTGGAAATGGGAAGCTCCCCAGATCTGTCATCGGGCTTTAAAGTGAGGGTGTGTAAGCATAAGTGAAATAAAGAGCCGGTGACAAGGCTGTGGCAAATTCAGATGGCGAAATGGGACTTCTTGGAAAGTAGGTCAGTTTGAAGACCGGCAATTTGGAAAACACATACAGTAAACCTATTTACAATCACTATTCTTCCTCAGAACCTCAACTTTTAAAGAGCTTCGAGATAGATGAAATGACGATTAAGAACGAGTAAAATGTCAATCAACTCGAAACTTCCTCAATTTTTTCGTGAGATGATTAAAATGAGATGTTTTATCTTTTCATAAGAAATAAGAGAACAATTCACCCTCCATGTCCGCCTCCCGAGTTGCCATATTTGCCTCCATAGTCGTTGTTGGGATAGGAGCCGCCTCTGCCACCACCACCTCTCATGTTGGGGGGACTGGTCTGCATGCGGCCAGAGGAGATGATCGAGGGAATGCCCGATCGGAGCATCCCGTTGTTCTCGAATTCCTCCTGCGAAGAGCGGAACACCTCGATGTATCTGCAAGTCAGTCGATCATCCCCATTCCTCCACACTCAATTCCACCAGTCCAGCCCAGCTACATGGAAATCACTAATAGACACTACCCGCAACGCATTAATGAACGGATACCGTCGAATAAATCAGACAATCGACCTGCTAGAAATGGAAACACAAGCGACAGGGAAATGAATTAAGAGAAAAAGCAAGAGAGGGCAAACAAAAATTCTTTTAGGAAGAGAATTCTCATGTGTGTTTATTTTTTAAATGAAATTTTGTAACTATTTTTGAAATTTGAATAATAATTTTACATTCATGGCACATCTCTGTCACTCATATTTTATCTCTTCTAGGTCAAAATGGGCCATTGCCAGAGCTGAGACGAAGTTGAAAGTTTCAAATTCGAAGTCGAAGTCGAAGTTGGCTTCTCAAAATTGTCGAAGTCGAAGTCGAAACTTCGTCTCAGCTCTGGCCATTGCGTTGTCGTTCGACCGAGTGTCTGGCTGAAATCGTGTAAAAGTGCCATCGCCCCCACCTGCTTCCGATACTTTTCTTGTTATAGGTCAATGCATTGGCCCCATCCTTTCCCGTAGCAAAGCGTACATAGGCTTCCCCCGTACTACGGCCCGTCGAATTCCGAGGGATCTTGACAGCCACCAAGTCCAACCCTGCATAATAATTGGATACTCAAAAATCATTCTCCCTGAACGAGTCATCATCGTTCCTGTCCATTTCCCGCAACAACAACACCACTATGGATTCTTCTCTCAGTACGTGAAAGATTTGGAAGTGTGGACATCGGTCAAAACAAAATCAAGAAATACCACCAACCTTCGAAAAACTTCTTCACCTCATCCTCAGTGGCAGAGTAAGGCAGGCCCCTGAAATAGAGAAACGCTTATTTTTTCACTTTTCTTTCCTTTCTGACTAATAAAAATTCTATTTTTACAAGAACAAGTATCCCCCGTTTTTCAATCAAATTGGCATCTGGGATTCAAAACCGTATGGCCTCTTTTTCTATATTAGAACAGCTCTATTTAGCTGTTAGAGATAATGCGACATGGAGAGAAATAAACTCATCTGAAGAGGAAACATAACGCAATCGTGATGCCGCAGGTATGATTTTTAGCATCGTGAATAACGCGTCTGCTTGTTGTAATAGGACGTGAGCAATGGCTCCGGGAATTCATCTCTGCTACGTTTTTGCCAAAAATACTCTCACTTTGCAAAAAATAGTGAAAGAAAATAGATCATACGGTTTTGAAAGTCAGGCACCAATTTGATTGAAATAGCGAGTAGTTATTTGAAAATTTTGAGATGCGTCATGAAATCTGCTATTTTGCAATTGGGGAAGATATAGTGGTGGCATAGTTTATTAACTTTTGTCGTATCCGTACAAGATACATCATTTTTAGAATGTGTTAATATAATAGGAAAAAATCCAACCTGAGTCTGACAACCGAGCCCTTGGTGTTGTTCTCGTCGTCCTGCCCGGGGATGCCCGCAATCTCGCCCTCGTTCATTGCCGTCTTCACATCAGATTCAGTCGCTTCCAGAACTACAAAAATTCATTATTCAATGTAAATCTTATTCAAGCTGAAGAATGGTTCTTCCGATAATTGAACATGTCTGGGAAATGTCACTCCAAAATAATCAGCCTATCTAACAGCGCATTCTGAGATGAAAATCCTCTCCGACCTATTTAGTCTTGTTCTATGGGCTGGATTATTTTTCAAGGTTTTTGAATTCTACTATATTTATCTCGAAATGATCAACTGCTTCTTCCTTTACAATGTCGTCTCTTACCATCGATATATCTGTTACCCATTTCCTTCTTGTCCAATTCCATGGCTTTGTTCCACTCCTCTAGACTGTTCAACTGGCAGAAGCACTCTCCAGATGCACGGCCGTCCTCTGTCAGGGTAAAGTAGATCTTTTTCGGGAGGAAGGCTGAAAATAGTTTACTCATTTGTATTTTGAAATTTCTGAAATTGTATTAATAGCAGAAATAAGTGAAAGATAAATTTATGAAGTGCTCAATTTGAACCAGACATATGCAAGAAGTCTTTAGTGAGAATAGAAATATTCGGCAAGTAGCTCATACGAACGAGATCATAGCCACGAAGTTATCATATGAGAGCAAAAATTTACTGACAGTAAATAATGTAGATACAAAAATGTCAGCAAGTAAACATTAGATTAGATTGTAACTCCTGATCTAAATCATCCCGGGTTTGGTTTGAATTCGCAAACAGATTTAGGACTTTATCACCGCAACTGCGATTCGGCGTGGTTGCGGTAGGAAAAGTCGAGTTGAGCTGCGGTGGTCAAATTTCAGAAAAGTTTCAAGTCTGTTCACAAAATCATAAAGACAAATTGTAAATTTGAGAATGGCGAATTCTTCTGGTAATTAGTAATTCTAGTTTTCAAAATCACTTTTCTAGTTTCTAAAATTCAACCTTTCTCAGCAAAAAAAGTGTTCACATCCTTGTCGCTGGCCGTGTAGGGCAGACCGCGCAGCTTCACGTAGATGGCCTGATCGCCGCTCTCACCAGAGCCTGCCTGGTCATCGTTGCTATAGCTCATTACTGAAAACGACGAAATTAGCAATTGACAGATAATTTTTTAAAATATAATAAAATAAAAGTCGAGAGTTCATCGAGACTCTTCAAAATATTGCCACGATAATAAACGTGGGACGGATGCGAGAATCGATGAAGAGCGTAAAACAAAGACAGAGTCGCGTCGCTCCAAATAAAATGAAGGGGAATGAGAAGGGAGGATACGAGTTGCAATAGAAACTGTAAAAGGAAAGATATTTCAACGATAGTGAAATCGTTCTTGATCAAACCATGTCACTCTCACAATTAACGACTCCTTTTTCTTTCAATAAACGTCAATGAACAAAAATGGCCACTAACAAAAACAACAACTTGGTAGTGAATGAAGATGATCACGATAAGAAGGATGAGAGGATTATAATTGTATAAAACGAGAAGATAAATAACAGTATGAGGGCAAAGGAAATGAAATTTGTAACAACAATAGTAGAGGAAATGACAGTATAAAGGGATGAGAAGGGAACAAATTCTGGAACATTAGAAAGAGCTGGAAAAGAAATAACAATGTAAACAGACCTAGGGAGGAGGACGATCGTCAGAAACCTCTATATATTCTCTTAAGAGTTTTGTATCTCTAATCAATCAATAGCGTAAACGTTCAAGTTTGCGACCTACCTCGTCATACAAAATTTTCCCTCTGCGACCTACCACCCCCCGTAAATTTTTTTCGTCTGACGAAAGTGCTTCCTAGGTCTGAATGTAAAGGATAGGAAGGGGCAATTTCTCTCTCAACACTAGGAAGGTTTAGCAAAATAACTTGCATTAGTCAATGCAGAACAAAATGCTCACTTTCTGAGGAAATAATAAGCAAGGCTGATGAAGGCCACACTCGAGAGGCTGCAAATGAGAGGCACGGTCAAATAGGGAGAGAGGGAAAGAGGAGAGATCGACTTCGCACTGAAATGAGTTACTCAATTTTTGAAGATAAAATATTTTGATAACAAAACGAAAAAAATCGTTTCTTTTTGTCCTACTCTTCTAAATAACTAATAGAAAGTTGAAAGATTGGCATTTGGTAAAACAATTCTTTCTCGTCTGTCAAGCAGAAATGAGGTAGAGAGAAGGAACAATACTACACCGCCTAAACTGAAACGAAACTAAACAACAAGTGCGGCAGTCTTCAGACACACTTCTTTTCTAAGCAAATGCGCCATTTCTCCTTCGCGCCTTCAAAAAGTTGAAAATGCAAACAAATTGGGAGCCTGGGAGACATTGAGTTAGACAGAAAAAATCTGCAGGCAAACCAAACCCACGATCATAACTGTAACTACATTCGAGCGGTTGAACGGCTTTTTTGGTAAAATTATTTGGAAAGTAACTCATTCCTCAAAAATAGCGGAGTTCCCTTGGAATTGCAAGAGCAGTCACGTTTCGAATTTAAACATGAGTTTACAGCATTCTTGCTGGCATAAAATACTAGGAAAAGTACGAATTTCTCCAAAATTGGAAGGAGTATTTTGCAATCTTTAGGACAGAGATGAAATGCCACTAGAAATGGCAAAGTTTGAACGAAAATTACACCCTTAGAAACTTCTCATTTGAAATGGATGGCGTTTATATGATTTGACATGTTACATTTTCGCCAAGATGATTGGAATGCAGATTCGGAAATTCTACTGACATTGTGAAATTTGTATTCTCTTTAATTCAACTCACATTCTGCCGTTGATATTAGTATCCAAATCCTCGATGCACTTGACTAGCTTCTGGAGGGAGAGGCCCATGCTGTGGATGGAGCGGGAGAGCAGACGGCGGTTGCCAGAATCCTGAAAATTCACGAATAAGTCGATGATGAATGGCGGAGTAATACACCTCATATCCCAGATTGCGCAAATTGTCGTTGAATCGAGCCTCCGAAATGCGCTTCCTAAAACGAGTGAGTCTTGGTTTGGTCGGTTTTTTTTCCCTACATTCATGTTCTCCTTTCAAACTGATCATAAGATGGACGTGAATTCAATTTGTGGAATCGATTTGCGAATTTATGGACATCGAGTGAATTGACTATTTTAGATCTCCAAAAATTACCTAATTCTTCCAAGGCAAACAATGAAAGTCCTTACATGTGCAGAGCGATTTCCTCGTTCATGACGAGCAGGTGAGCCTGGCTGTTGGCCAGCAGATCAAGCAGATGCAACAGGGACAGACCACAGCCACTGCAAAACAATCATTAGTCAATCAATGAATGGGTGAACGATGAGCGACTCACTTGGGATCCTTAGCAGTGCCAGTCTTCAGGCACAACGAGCTGCTCTGCCAGGGGAACTCGGAGTACTTCTTCAGAGCCTCTTGCAGCCGAGATCTGTCTGGCTCTTCCAACTAGAAAAAAGTTATAACTTTTGTGGAAAGTTTTATACGTTCGAAACTTGTGTGAAGCCAACACTACTATTGTGGAATCCAAATAACTTGCAATTTTTGCCATATTTTATTTTATCAAATTAAATTTTAAAGTGGACGTGTTCTATTCTTTTTTGTTGAAATCCTGATGTATTTGACTAACCTCCTCAGCATGTTGATACAGTTCGTGAATCAGCTTGTCCTTCATCTTCTCGACAGCCTGCTCCGAGCAGCCAGCCATGCGGACGAGTTTCGCAGTCTGATTGACCACGCCTTCATCTGAGCGGCGTTTGCACTGCACGAACGGCTCGGGTTTGTGCCTGTCTGCCTGTGGGAAGCGAGCCGCGAAAAGGACAGACTGCTCACAGACTTCCCCCTCGTCGATTTTGAACTCGTCATCACTCGAAGTATCCTTGATCAGAGACGAGTTGAAAGAGCGAGGGGAAGGCACCTCGAGCAGACTACAGGCAGACACGGTCGAATCAATCACGGACAACACTATATCGGTAGTCGAGCTGCTCTTTTCTAGTTCAGCTTCCACTTGCACAGCTTCCTCTGTCTGATTCGAACCTGCTCCAGAGTACTTGCTGAAAATCTATCAAATTCAATTTCGCATAATCGTAAATATCCCTGTTCTTATCACTTCTTTTATTAGAAGAGTTTTCCATTCAACTTACTATAAAATTGATATTTTCAAAATCAAATGACTTTGAACTAATTTTGCGAGCGCAATACTATAAAAAATTGAATTTTCATAAGTGGATGGAAGGAAATTCAGAAGCGGGAATTTTCTTTAAAAATCACTTTTCTTGTATATATAATCGGTCAGTTAGGAAGTAAGTACCTGCGTTTTTTGTTGCCGACATGGATGCCGAGATCGATTTGCCTGTCTTCAATCGCCTCCTCTTCAGCCCCCTTGAACTCGTGCTCCAACACAATAGACTCAGAGCTTATCATCTGGAAAATTCAATTTGACAAAGCTCTAAACTCCATCTGTGGAGGGACTTTCATACAGGAAAACTATATTTTAGTCCTCGCCCGAAAATATGCGCCATTCTCTCAGCGGGTTGAGTTTTGAGAAAGTGCAAAATGCTAAAATTCTCAAATAGCAATGGATTTCAACGCAATATCATGGGGGAAATGGTGAACATCATTTACAAGAATTTACTTTTCCATCAAGTCAAGAAAAGATAAACGAAAACAGCAATAATTAGAAACGCAATTTACAATTACATGAGCCCTATTATAGTCAACTAGTACCTCAATAAATGGTAAAGAGAAATGAATAAAGAAACACCAACAGAAATAAACAGCAAATAATCAAGAAAAACGACAAAGACAGTGAATATCCAGAGGGCAACGTTCCTTTTCCCCACGGCGTTTTTTCCCCCACTTGCTTTCTCAAGGAAGGCCCTTCTCAAAAACGCAAGTGATCGTTTCCCGAATCTTCGATTTTCGAAAAGTGGTCGTTTTTAGGCCGCAACATTTTGTGATTTCCGTTTTATTGCTTTCGATTTTCTCTTTTCTTGTGAGTTTCTCGCGATGTTTTGTGTAAAAATCTTCTAAATTTCAGTATCATTATACTAAACACCAGCAATGGAAGTGGACGGCGATAAGGTCGGAATGGACGAGAGGGAGGCGCTGCTCCAGAAGGCTAAACTCGCCGAACAGGTCGGAAAAAGTGGAAATCCGCTTATCTCGAAAACAATTTCTGGGACAAGTAAAATGGGATTCTAAATCAGAAAAATTTAATTTGGGATTTAGACTTTTTTCCCTTTTAAAATTTTGGCTTTTCATCAAATTCAACAACTTTTTGCAGGCCGAGAGGTATGACGACATGGCCAGTCTGATGAAGACGGTGACGGAAAAGGGGGGCGAGCTCTCGAACGAGGAGAGAAATCTGCTGTCGGTGGCCTACAAGAACATTGTCGGAGCTCGCAGATCCTCCTGGAGGGTGATCTCCTCGCTCGAACACAAGGCTGAAGGGCTCGAGGAGAAGCATAGACTCGCCAAGGAGTACAGGGAGAAGGTCGAGCAAGAGCTCAACAACATCTGCCAGGAAGTCATCGTGAGTTGGGGGAAGTGTCGGGGTGGATAAAATTTCATTTTTGGGCTTCAAAACGAAGTTATTCAAACTTTCTAACAAGAATAAAGTTCGAAGTTGGGAGAAAAATTGAAATCCCAAACAATTTTTGAACATTACGACTTCCTGTATATGTCTGCAGCTTTCCCGATCACGTTTAAATCCCAAATTTGAAGAATACAGGAAACATAACGAATGAATTTTCATCGATCCACTTTTGAAAAGATGAATTTGCAGAATCTGCTGGACAAGCACCTGGTATCTTCTGCGCAGTCTGCCGAGTCGAAAGTCTTCTACCTCAAGATGAAAGGCGACTACTACAGATATCTGGCTGAGGTCGCCTCTGCCGAGGAGAAGAACAGTGAGTGGAGAATAGATCAGCGAAGATGGACATGACTGAATTGAATTGAATTGCAGAAGTGGTGTCGCACTCGCAACAGGCCTATCAGGAAGCCTTCGACCTGGCAGTCAAGGAGATGCAACCCACCAACCCCATTCGTCTCGGACTCGCTCTCAACTTCTCTGTCTTCTACTTCGAGATCCAGGACGATTCTGGCGCGGCCATTCAGCTGGCCAAAGGGGTATGTTCTGTTCACAGGAAATGTTGAGTAGAATTAACTGATTGTTTGCAGGCGTTCGACGATGCAATTGCGGAGTTAGACACTCTGAACGAGGATACCTACAAGGATGCCACGCTCATCATGCAGCTGCTCAGGTTAGCAGGATATGAAAAGAATTTTGAAGTTGGACATGATTCGATCAATTGAATTCTGGGAAGATTTTTGGTTTTCTTGAAATAAGCCTCTCAAGTGAATGGTCATCCTATGAACTTGACTTACAACTCACATATCAACTTCGCTCCTCAGTGTCGTCTAAGTAAGTCGACAAATACTGGATGGAGATCATGAAAGGCCAAATGAGTCGATTTCTGAATTGCAACCGGAAATAAATCATATTCACAACACATGAAAACTGAACGACGAAGCATTTTAAGGACCCTCGAAAAATTTAACTAATTTTGTTTCAGAGACAATCTGACTCTGTGGACTTCGAATGATGCCGCAGCGCCTGCGGATGAGCAGCCGGATCACGAAGAAGTCAAGGCGGCCTGATTCCCAGTCTGATGTCTACATCGGCGTGTTCTCCCGTCTCTAGTCATCCCATCCCTCTACCTCAACTCCCCTCCTCGCCTTCCACTTTCATTCCCATTTTCAACCACCAAATTATTCCTGTTTGATTGCCTGGCTCATGCCTTTCATTCCTCTTTTATGATCTAGCATTATCTCCATGAATTTTATCTATCCACTCTTTCTGGAATTTGAATGATTTCGTGTTCAATAAATTTTTTGATAAGCTGAAAAGCTGTTCTCTTGTTTCTGTCGGTCCAATTAGTGTTTCAATTCATTTGTACCGTTTCAAATTGCTGCATTTTTCTGTCCATAAGGTCGGAGTCGTATTGTTGTATCGTTATCCATTCCCTGAAGCAATTGTGCATCAGCAAGAGGACGTCATTCCTTTCCTCTTTCTCTCTCACGCATTCCTCTTTCCTTCTCTCGAATCAGACAGTCAGAGAGTCATCTTCAGCTGCAAATAGTCTCCCTTCCTCAAGAGCCCCTTCCAATCTATTGCCCCGAGCATTCAACCTTTCTCTTCATAGCTCAAGCTTCACTTTCCCATTCATTTCCATCTTCATGTTCAGTTTTCAGATGTTATTCTCTTTCCTCCTCCCCATTCTCCATATTTACTGACCAACAGTCAGTCATTCATTTCTCTTCTCGCCTCTGCGCGTCCATTTTATGCTCTGTTTTTCAACCATCCTTTTATTTTCAACGAGCCGCTTCATTTCTTTCCAAATTTACTCGAGATATCGAGCCAGACCGTAGATGATATCCTTTTCGAGCCGATTTTATCGATTTTCATCATCTTTTCGTGGCCACTTTAATTGATTCGATCAATCAAAAATATTTCCTTTTTCATCATGCTTTATAATCTTTTTTTCCAAAGTATTTTAGTTTTTTGAATCGTATTCTTTCACTTTTCCCGTCATTTTTCGTTTTTACAGTTCATAGTTCACAACCCTCAGGCATATTGTCTCTTCTTCTTCTTCTTACTCTTTCGCATATTTATTTTTCATGTCATTCACCATTCAGTAATTCAGTTCTCTTTCCAACCTCTTCATTTACAGTTTGCCTCTTTGTCATTCGTCTTTCATTCACTAACACTAACAGTCAGCTTCCAGCAGTCAGCAGTCTGTATTTCCGGTTCTGTTCTCTGGATGCTCTCCTCCTTCCCTCTCTCGCTAAGCCCCGCCTTTGCCTGTTAATCTCATAGCCCTGAGGGTGCAGCAGCAAAGCTTCTGTCTGTCTGTTTCTCTCTCTTCACTCCCTTCCTTTCTCTCTCTCTCTCTCTGCCCTGTTCGTCTCATTTTCTCTCGTTTCGAAGAGAAACCGTCGTCCAAAATTGTGCAGATCGTGTTAATTCCTCGAGTTAAGTAGGAAGAACAAGGATCAAACGAACAGAACAACACCGTCTTTGGGCATTCTCCCACAATCCCTTCTATTTCTATTCGTTTCAACCTCTGATCGACACCATCTAGAGGAAGAACTCCTTGATTGATTGGATGTTTCATCGCTATTTTCTGTGCCTGGTCCTTTGGACCTGGCTTCCATGGGCCTTTGCCCAGTGTCCCGCTCTGACAGGCCCCTGCAAATGCGCCCCTTCCATCTACGAGCCAGTTGCCATTATCTGTTCGAATGCAGGCAGCTTCCAAAATGTCATTCAAGCCATTCAACCTGCTAGGGATATTCCTGTGAGTTTTTATTTTTTTATTAATTTACAGAGATTAATTTTAGAAGAATCGTTTATTCAAAGAATAGGCTTTTCTTACCAATATTTTTCTTTCAATCCATAATCTTTGAAAAATTGGAAGATATGACGCGATTTTTAAATTAATATGACGGCATTATTTTGAATCAATTTTGAAGTATCCTTTAATTTAGTATTGAAAATCGTGCCATCATATTCTAAAAGATTGCAATTGTGCGCCTTCGTGTGACCTATCATTCGAATTTCCGCACTTTTGCATTTTCGGACCCGTATACATTTTTATTTACAGCTATTTTGAGAAACAAGGAAAGGAATCAATCAGAATAATATATTTACTGCTCATTCTTCTGGATGCCTAAATATGCGGATTCAGATCGATTCTTTGATGATTGTTGACACAGCCGTCACCTCGATCCCTGCCAACGCATTCGAAGGCTTCACCATCCTCAGGCTGGTCTTCAACAGGAACACTCTGCAGAGCATCGACGACAATGCGTTCAATGGCAATTTGATCGACTCGCTCGTCGAATTGGATCTCAATGACAACAATCTTGGACAGATCCCTCAGAGTGGAGTCCCCAGACTGCGCAATCTCAGAAAGTTGTACCTCAACAGGTAAATCCTTGTTTCTTTCTAATTCTCAAAGTTCATTGTGTTGGCTCCAAGTTGTCCTGTGTTACCTGTTAACTTGGAATACAAACTTTCCAAGAATGAGCTCAATTTTGTCTCAACCTTTTCTGAAGTGAGTACTTTCTTGTTAGACCCTAGCTCTCTTTTCTTTTGCTCAAATTTAGCAAGATTCTATTCGCAGCTTAACTTTTCAATCACGAAAATCTTTGATAAACAATGGAGAAAAAATAGCACCAAATCTTGATTTGCGGATTTCAAAATTTTCAGGAACCGAATCAGTCAATTGTCACCGACTGCATTCAACAACTACGCGAGTGCCGATTTGATAGTGAAGTTGGAGATCGCGGGCAATCGACTCACTGATGCTACGCTGGGAGACTCGCTTGTCTTCAGACCACTCAAATTGCTACAGGTTATTTCATGCATTCATTTTCTAACCATCTTTCTTGTATTTAAGGAACTTTCCCTAGAAACGAATGCTCTGACTCAAATTCCCTCTGCAGCCCTCGTCAATCAGAAACAGACTCTGACGAATCTCAATCTCGGATTGAACAACATCAATGATGTGAGCATTTTTGATTTCGACTACTTTTTCAATTTATTGATTGAAGATCTTTTTTCTAATCGAATCTATTATTATCCAAAATTTCATAACTTTCTGTTCCATTTTGTTTTTTCGAAAAATTGACGTCATCAATTTTCTTGTAGGTGCCAGTCGGCGCTCTGGACTTCCCGAATCTTACTTCTCTATCCTTGGAATTCAACGGAATCACCGTTATTCCTCCACAAGCTTTCCAGGTAAATTCAACTTTATCCTACACTTTATTCGTTGACTTTATCTTTCTAGGGTCTTCCCAATCTTCAATATTTGTACCTGACAGGCAACAAATTCCCGTCCTGGGCAGTCGAGATGTTCCGTTACATTCCCCAACTGAGAACTCTCGGCATCGGAGAGACTCCCATCTCTGTCATCCCCAACAATGCATTTATGGTAAGAGGCTGACCTTTCCTACCGCCTTCTTCAAAGCATTAACTTGTGTGTCTCCACAGCGGATTTTGAGAAAAAAACGCATAATAGGGAGATGCAAGAATGAAAACGGAGCAAAAATAAAATGGTGAAATAGGAATGTGAGTAAACGTGAGTTTGGGCAAAAATATCTTAGGTTGCTTATTTTTGCAGTAATTGACTTATTTAGCACATTGTTCATCTGATTCGTCTGGAGATGTCCGAAGCAGCCGTGGACACGATCGAAAGAGGCGCCTTCCAGAGAGTGCCCCAAATTCAGGCTATCGTTCTCAACAAGAACAGACTTTCACAGTAAGATTTCTCGTTTCATTGACCAAGTCAATTTTTACCCTCCAAAGAATCCATAAGAGTTATGTTTCAAACTACGGCAAAAATCGATGTTGATATTTGTAACTGTTCCTATGAGCTTCTTTCAGAGTTCGCCAAGATTTCTTCGAAGGACTGAATGATTTGTACTCGATCGATCTGCAGGGAAACCGCATCGACAACGTACAGAACCTGGCCTTCGCCAACCTGCCCAGTCTCAATCACTTGGATATCAGGTTGAACTTCACTCATTTGTCGATTATTTTCATCCTTTGTTGATCATCAGAAAGTGTTGTGTTTGGTGAGTGAGGGCTTTGCAATGTCTTCTGTTTCCCTGTTTCCTCTAAAGAGTCTTTGCCTTGTCGCGGATAAGGATCGCTGAAAATCGATGCGTTGACTTGCGGGTTTGAAGTGTGTGCGGTTAAAAACAGCACGGCACAAACACAGATCGCCACAGAGACGGCGATTTCCTTGCAGGTCTCGCGGGCAGCTTTCAGTCTTCAGTCACTCATTCCGTATTTTGCCGGGAACTAAATAGAGAGAGGCCTAGTGATGAAAAGGAGAGACTCGAGAGAGGCAGAAATTGGCATACATTCCCTCTTTGCCTTTGCCTTTCGTCTTTCGTACTTCCCCAGTCCTCAGTGTGCTTGTTATATTTGACGATGACTAGGTGCTGCATAGGTGCGCGAGCCTGCGGCAAGGAGATAGGAAAAGGGGAGAGGGGGAGCCAGTTCTACAAATCTAACGAGCAGGCTCTCTGCCTGCCTGCCTGCACGACTGTGTGACTGTGTGACTGCACAAACGAGCCGATCAGCTATCGAAGTCGGGCGGGCGAAGGCAGGGCGTGCCACTCGCATTCAGGGCAGATCATTTACAGTGGACGTGATTAATAATGGAAAAATGCACAGAAGCAAACACGAAAGTGGGGGAGGGATCAATAGTCATTTATATCTGAGATCTGTATGAAAGCGATCAATATGATTAGGAGATAGGGGATTTTATAAATTGCGAAGAGTCCACTTCATTCTTACTTTACGCTATTAGAGGACAACTTCATCTGAAGATAATTCATAAAAGGATGCGTAATGATGAAACTCATAAGTAGATTTGGAAATGAAATGGCAGTTAACCCTAAACGATATGCCAAGAATTTTTTCTCAATTTCGCCATTGCGCCAATTATACAAGTTTTATCTGAAAGTTACATTACAGTTGGAAAGAAGAACTAAACTCAATGATCAATAAATAAGTCAATGTTCAGTTACAACCAACTGCAAACGATGCCATCGGCCGTGTTCCAGGGCTCCTTCCAGCCAGATCCCAACGACCGTCGAGTCATTTACGTCTGTGGTCAGTCACTTCTTTTCCTTTTCTTTGCTTGTTTTTGTTATCTCTTCTTCTCACTTCTCCTGTTTTGTTGACTCTTCGCCTTTACCCACTCATTACAATCCAATCTTCGAAACAAATGTAGGCAGAAAAGGTATTTTTGAATTTAGAAAAAGGAAAGAATTAGGTTGAATGGATTAGTTTTTCATGCTATTTTTATTTTTCTTCAAGCATGAATCGAGTTTCATATAATCCTTGTGAGTAAAGACCGTTCAAGAATCAAATGATGAAGGATGAAAGCCCTTCTTTATCCCTTGATCTGTCCGCTTCTTCAAGTTTACATGAAATTCTTTGCTCTTTCCTTCACTAGCCCTCGACTCTTTTTGATAGAGAAACACGCTGCACAGTCGGTGACTGCTTGACTGCTGAGGGACAGTCAGAAGAATTCCTTCCCCTCTCCTTTCTGCCTGCTTTCCGAAAAGGGAGCGGCTCTGTTCATAAATATTCAACCCATTGAGAGAGATGAAGAGGGAAATCGATCATTTGTGAAGATCAGAGATGACATGACTTTTAAAGAGTTGGACGAAAAGATAAAATGAAAAATTCAATCTTCAATCAAACTTGATATTTATCCGTACAATAGTCTGCTATTATTTCTTGGTTTGTTATAACAACAAAAAACCGGTTATTACGAAATATCATTGTCCTAAAGAGGAATTTCAGGAAATCCGTGGTACTGCAACAATGAATTGGAGTGGATGCGACAGTTGTTCAGAGACAATCTGGACATCGACATCGAGAAGCCCGGCTGCTTGGCTGTTTGTGCTGCTTCTCCAAATGGATGTCCGGTGGAAGGAACTCCGTTGAGGTGAAAAACATTATTCCCATTAAAAAGCCGATCTTCATCAACCATTTTTAATTGAAAAATCAACCTGCTTGAAGTTCTTTGATAGTGGCAAAAATTCGAGATTTGGAAAAGTAGTTGAATCGTAGAATCGTTGATTGCCAAATGGAATAGTTTGGTAGTAAAAAATATTTCCCTCCCTTACTATTTCTTATGCCCACTTTTGCTACTGCTTTTCTTCATTTCCTAGATATTTATATTTTTGCGAATATTAATCTCGAAATTACTCTAATCGCTATGAACACATATTTATCTTTGACTATATTGTACTTTTCCAGATCTATCGATTTCTGTCAGAACAATGAAGAAGCTCAACCCCTTGTGGGTCAAGCTCTCTCAGTCGTTGGATGGATTATTCTTGCCATAATCATGACGATTCTCTGCATTTCGATATGTTTGTTGGCTCTTGTCCGTTATGGAATGAGTCATCGAAGGAAGAAGCAGAAGGATGCTGAAATCGAGGAAGACGTTCGGGTTATGTCATCTGCAAGTGAGTATTTTTAATGTTTATTTTTTTCTTCTTGTATTTGAATATTTCTCTCGAAAATGTGTCTTCTTCTTATATGATTTTCAATAATTTTTTTTCTTGAAAGTTGACTCACATCATTTACTTTCTTCCGTAATCCGATTCGAAAGCGCGAAGTTAGACCTATTGATTTCTTTCTTCGACCTCTTGTCTTGTTCATGCATTTCAACAGCCCAACTGTTGAACTGTTGGCTCGTTTCTGCGCTGCTTTTTCCACTTCCATTCACGGCTGTCATCCACCCTTCTCCTCTTTCTTCTTCTTCGATTTCATCTCCTTTTTCGTCTTTTTCGATTCGTTTATCGTCTGGCTACTTTCGTGCTCAGCGGATTTGACATCTCAAAGACTGCTCACAAAAATAGCCCCTAGCCCTTAGTCCTTAGCCTGTATGGCTGTTGCTGCTGCTTGTGTCGCACGTAGATTGCGTAGAAGATATCTTTGGACAGGCTCGGATTCTTAGAAAGGAATGAAATTTGATAGGCTCTATTGAAAATCGCCTTTTCAAGCTATTTACGAGCGTAGAACCGTTTTAGTTCCTACTAAATATCATTTACAAAAAGTGAAAATCAAATTCTATTTTCACAATTCAAATTACGTCTGAAAAATTAGTGGCTGATCGAATTTTGGAATACTCATGGCTATTGATGCACTCAAATAGCCTTCATATAATAAATAAAGTTTAGTGAAGATTCATAGGAATTGAACATTTAGCGAGCAAAATATGTTACACAACATAATTTTTAATGCAATTTATTCATTTTATGTGAATATGCGTACAAGACAGCATTCGTATTCACGAGTATTCCAAGTTTTTGATATTCATTAGATTTTATTGCGCTATTCTTCTGCATATTACTCACATCTACATTATAGAAGCTTTCCCAGAAACGTCTACTTTTTCCGAGCCTCTCAAAATCTCTCCGTTTTCGTGCTTTCTCGTCTCTGTTGATCAAGTGTATAACCCAAAATGCGTATCGCTCTTCATAGCAGTGTGATGTAGTGGATACCGAGTTAGATTTTTGCTCTTTCGTGGACGATAAACGAAAGATTTACAAAAAAAAAAAAGAATTGGACGTTTCTAGGAAAGCCAGGATAAATAGTGACTTTTCCTTATTTAAAAATTCAATTTCTAGCTTCAATATACGGCCCCGGCCCAGTCTCAGTCATCGATCGGCCGTATTCGACAGTTCCTCCAGTCAATTTGGATTTGCCCGCAGCTCACACACTCGATGACCGACCTACGAATTACTTCTATTAGAGAATTAGAGAACAACATATTGAGTTTTTAATTTTCTAAATATTTAAATTTCCCTATTTGTAAATCTGTGTGAAACGCGCCATACACTGCTCACTCAATTGTTGTTACGATTTTTTTGATTCGACAAACGTCTTTCAGACTTCATTCATAGATGGTGATCATTTATTTGTAAATATCGCAAATATTTGAAGGGGTTGACTTCTCAGAGCTGAACAGAGTCTGAAATTTTCAAATTTGAACCTCGAAATCAGGAAATGTTATGAACTCAGAACTGTTTAGTCACGATTTTTTGTTGTAAAATCGATTAAAAATATTCGACTCTTCCAAATATCTTTCGTAACTTTCTAAAATTGTCCATCCCATGGCTCGACGGGCTTTCACTCTTATTTCTGTTTTATTCTATTGTCCTCTTGTTTACCTATTTGTCTGTACAGTACATGTTGTTCTAATTTCTCTAAATTAATTCTCTAGATCTAATGCCTCAAACTTGTCTGCACAAATGTGAAAATGTGAAAACATCTCGCTTGTTTTCTCAAAAAAGAATAAAATATTTCTCTTTATCATGATTTTATGACGATACTGCTTCAAAAGTCTATTCTATTCGATTGCTAAATTTGGTAATGTACGTGCTCATTTATAATTACAAGAAGTTCGAATATTTTCTGAGCTGTATATTTGCGATTCTATCGATAGTTTCGCGACTAACATCAAGTTCCTCTTTTCATCCTCTTACCTATTACCTACTTGCCCCAGGCATTTCTTCATTCTTTACCTTTCTACTTGGAATGAGTAGGAGTAGAACTGGCCTGCCTGTTCTCTATCTTCTCTATCCTTGTGTTGTATAGTAAGTGCTCTATCTGAGGCTGGATTGCTTTGTAGTCTTTCAGTCAATTGCATCATCATTGCCTCTCTACTCTTTCACAATGTGTGGGCAAAAGATTTGACACTGAAAAAGAAAAAAATATAATACAAGCAGCACACAACAAATCATGTCAATCAGCTTCTCGTAGTACAAAAGAAATGAAACGCAAATGCCAAAGACAAATCGTATGCCGACTGAGAATTGCAACTCTATGAACCTGGCTTTTCAAATAATTCTCGAGTTCCAAATAAAATGGAAAATTTATTCAAATCTCTTTACACAATAATAAATAAATTATTCAGAGAAAATGCTAACGTTAAGGTAGATTAGTAGCAATGTTGCTGATCGTTATTTAGCGTGAAAAATTTCACAGTACTTTGCTCTTACGTTGACATTTTCCTGAATATTGACAAAATTTCATCATCAAAGCATTATGAAATTATGAATCGAGGTAAGAATAATGCAACCGCACAATAATATCACTGATGGCATGATCATTTGAGAACCCGAAGAAGTTGTATGTTCCGGGGTAACTGAAGGAGTTGTATGTTCCGGGGTGACTGAAGGTGTTGTTGGGAACAAACTCGGAGGAGCCAGAGTTGAAAATGTCGTATTGCTCGGCACAACGACTAAATACATTGGTTAAGAAATCGTGAAAGATAAAATATCCTTTCCATTTTCACAAAACAGTCCAATATATCCTATTTCGCAAATGCAAATCCCATTCGAGGGTGTGCCTCCATTTTGACAAACTTTCTGATCGCATAATTCGCCTGAAGAAATTAAAGAGTTTGACACTGACACTGCAATATTAGTGTCAAAATTTTAGACACTGTCAGTGCCAGTGTCGCAAAAATGGGGCCATCCTTAACGTCTTGATATTAGCGTAATTTTACCTGTGTAGTTTGTAGGACAAACACATTCTCCAAATGGATTCACTTGATTTCCATTGCAATATGGGGGGTCTGAAGTGATTTATTGAGAAAAGCAGAGATTTGAGGTAAAAATACTATTTCGCTCCGTTATCCTGTAATAGAATGTCCGCTGTAAAAGTGAGTTGTTGAATGGATCACTTCCTCGAAGAATTACTTTAAGCAATGGCTGTGATGTCATCTTAAAATGATAACGCTAATTATTAATTAAAATTTAGTTTATCTTCTTGTCATTTTTAGAAATTATTCAAATCTATTCACGCTTTTTATTCAATGAATTTTAGATGAAGATTAGCTTTTTGTGAGCAGAAAATAGGATTTTCCTTTAAAGAGGTTACCCGAAAGACATCACTGATGTATTGATATGCACATGATCCTCCATCCCTTTGAGAAAGAATAACTTGTGCGGACAGGCTCTCGCTCTCGTTGAATTGCTGCTCGACTGAAGTGCCCAACACAGAAATGGAAATTAATTGCATTTGTGAGGAGGAAGATGCAGGCTGACGGGAATCTGACAGACGAAACACCATTCGAGTACTCGAGTTCGTACCTGCAAAGAAGGTAATACTGTAAATCTTATACATTTTATATGTATAGTTTATCCAATTTTGTGAATCAATTTGGATGATAATTGGAAGATTGATACTTTCTAGTGTCGATTTTAATTTCAGGAAAGTTCGATTCAATAAAGCAGCACTTCTCATAGTATGCATTATTCTCAAACTTATGGTGCCACTGTATTTTACAATTTTATGATGTAAAAAACGAAGAAGATAAAGTTTAGACAAATTTTACCTCTTGGACTGAAAACTTGTGAAGCTGGAAAATCATTTGAGGGATCAGATAAAAATCCGCTAATTAGTGAATAGGGTGTTATTGCTCGAACCTGAACGCAAAATATTAAAATAGTTGATAAGAATATTTTCCACCTGCAAACCGCATTCATAATCAGATGCTGATTGTATAATCACAGTCCATTTTCCTGGAGTTGTGCCGTCGGTAGCTAAATTATATTCTTCTTGATTTTTTATTAAGAGATTTTCTTACGAATAACAAATTGGATGGATTCGGATGAGAAATAAGTGACTCTGAATGTCGAATTAACAGGATCACCTGAAGAATAGGCATGTTAGTATATTTTATGCGAAAAAATAACTGTGTCCGTCCAAGAATGTTGTTTTGATGTTATAACCAAAAATGTCGAATACCAATTGGGTAGCTTCATTTTCAACATAGAAATTGAAGGAATATCCACTTCCAGAGCAGCCCTAACATAATTTATGGTGAAGATCGTCTTTATTCTTTCATACCTTAACTCGATAATCATAAATCAGCTGTGTAGCTAACATGTCATAGGTCAAAGCTCGGAAAAGCTAAAGTTATGTAAGATTTTCATAACATACGAATAAGAATAACTAACAGTAGGGGTAGTTTCAGTCCGAATTGGCCTGTATCGTCCCGAAGACTGTCGTTGCAAATAAAGCAGTTCTTCATTTGCCAGAGAAATCGATTGAATTAGTTCAGTTGTTGGATAGGCAGAATAGAAATTCAACTAAAACTCATCATTTTATTTTTAGCAGCAAGAAATCAATTGAATATTAACCTGAACATCCTTTGGAATCAGGCCATAGAATCGTTTAGAAACTGCATTTAGACTAGATCGGTAAGAGAATAAATTAATTATTGCTGGAGAAAGTATTGATATTTTGATTGCCTAAAAGTAGATCCATTTAGATTTATACCCTTTATTTTCGAATTTAAAATAAATTTCATTGAAATTGGCTTACAGAGTCAACAGCGTCTTGAACTCGCAAGGGTCTTCCAGAAGAATTCGGATAGAATGTCAGATTTGCGATGACAGAAGAAAATGTGCTTTGGAAAAAGTCACCATCGTATGTGCTCATCAGAACTTGCACATCTGAATGCAATCTCATTGTCACTCGAAAAATTTAGGTTGTCAACTTACTGTCGCTGTCAAATGACAGTAGGGAATATTGCACGTTTTGAATAGAGGAACTGACAGATCGCACGATTTGATCCATGAAATCTCCTATGATTGAGGCACACTTCTCGATCTGCTTG
>LIAE01008549.1:0-32998 GCA_002287525.1 Diploscapter pachys | reverse complement strand
CCCTCTCGACTTCAGTGTAAGTGGCAGAAGCAAGCGCCCTACCACTACACTAAAGGCCCATCTCCAAAGCGAACAAATAATATTGAAAAAAAACGATTTTTCCTACTTACCTCTGCACAATATTTCTTATGTCCTTCTATCATGAGATATAGACGGGCAGCGCTTAAGCCAAATGTTCCGAAAAAAATCTCGTTGCGTACACCCTTATGTGCCTGTTTCTATAGAAAAATTATCTTGCGTACCCCTTTCCCCCAAAATGTTGCATTATAGCTGCGAAGTTCGCCTAGGTCTGGCTATCATTGCCTCTTGGAATTTTTAAAATTAAAAACATTCAAATTGCAGATTCATCGTGGCGAAGGCAGGCGAGTGCGCGAAGAGCGTGAAGCAGTCAATTTTCGCTCTCAAGCCTTTGGACGAAGATCCCTCGGACGAAGTCGATGAATTGCAGAAATGACAGAAATGAAGAGCAACATACCCATGTCAGGTGCTTAATCCTCAGGCTTTTTGTAAACTACACCCCATACCCATCTGTGACAACTCATAAATACCGCTATAGCGTCATGTCGTGAACTATCTTTTCCCACACTATTTCGCTCTACTTTCCTTCCCTCTCCTATTCCTAACTATAGAGCGCGCGTGTCCCCACGACATCATCACATTTACGAATTGTCCCCATTTGCATACTAGAAAAAATCTTTCATACTCAGGCTCAAAACTTGACAAAGAAAATTCATCAATTTTTTCGGAGAATGTTCGAAGCCAATTGAAGCTTCATGTGTCAGACAAAGACAAAATCGAACATCATTAATTCCCCATTCAGGTATTGTCAATATTCAGATAGATATTTTCTTTAAAGAAACGAGAAAAATTGAAAATCCTACACCCCGCTTTTGCGCATCATCAGTAGTGTATATTTGGGGCATCTCCTATTCGGAACTTGTTGTGAATAGAGGGGGTGCCTGGCTGGGCTAACAGAATAGTTCCGAATAGGAGATGTATCATATATTTTGTGCAGAAAGTGAGAGTAGAGTACAAATGGGTATGGGTGGGGAATACAGGAGCCTAATCTTCATGTCAAAATGTAAAATTGTCGAATCCTTCTATGAAATATTGCTTATCTTCAGACGCTGGAAGTGTTGTCGATCCGATATATAAGATTCGTCATTGTCTAACGTTCTCTTATCCATAATGACGAAGAATAGTGAATTGAAAGTGGGCTACGATATATTTCTCAGCAGCACTCAAATATCGGATCGACAACATTTCCAACGTCCGGTTATCTTCTAGTGAGGCTTTATGCTGTGATTACGACTTGAGAAAATTCCTAAAATTTCTAACTTTTAAGGGTACACATTTTCAATTACTAAGCAGAATATAGTTTCCCTATCTCACTGACAGAATAATTTAGCAGAATATGAGCCATGTCTTTTTTGCATTCGAGGTATACAGACAAGAGTCAAGGGAGCGCGCTTCCTCGACTCGGCCTTTGTTTCGCAAAGGCTTCAAATCAAAACAATATCAATCCACTTTCAAAACAATTATAAAGACAAAACAGAAATTCCCACAATTACTCTTTTTTGATAATGATCCGTTCATTTGGAAAGTTTCTTCTTTTATGCAATTTCAATTCATGATTAATTTGCTAATTTTTTATCCAAAATTGGCCTTTATAAAAAAGGAAATAGTTTTTTTACCACAAATTAGCATATTATCAATGAAAAATCGATCTATTTTTACGTCGCACACCTCCATCAAATTACCTTTCCAACCATGTCTAGCACATGGGAGTTAGACAAATCTATCATAGAGAACTAAGCTTAGACAAACACGCAACACTCAATAAAAATACGAATCGTTTAGATTATTTTTGTGAAGATCAAGGATGAATAAATTTTATTTTACAAGTTGATGAGTGAATTTACCCGTAGTGGATGAGAACCATATGTAGCATGCTTGTGCTTTACGAATTGTCGGCTATTTGGGATTTTTCGCAGCTTCGCGATCCAACGAAATAGTATGTAGGTATAGGAGATAAGTAGCACTATGCTTTGAGCTGCCCGGCATCGTTTTTTCAGAAAAAATGTATTAACTTTTTTCCTAAACTTTATTTTAAAGATATTCCTTACAGCAAAAATTTTAAGTGTGCGTTCATACTTTTTGAAATCGTGTCAATGTCAAACAATTTTACGTGTAAATTCACGACATGCTTGATATCGATATAATAAATTTACACGTAAAATTGGTTGACATTGACACGATATCAAAAAGTATAAACACGCCCTTAGAAAGTATTTACAAAATGAGCTAATACTGTATGTTATGCTCACTTTTAAAGGGGCTTGCCTGACTAAGCATAGAAAGAGTAAAGCACTGTGGGTAGAGATGTGTAAGAAAATGATCTCTGGCTTTGACATACTATTTCGCAAGGTCACGAAGGTATGAACTACCCAAGTTGCCCGAATTTCCTATGTTGCTTATGTCGTGTTGAGATGACTGAGCCAATCAGTCACTTTGCTCGTGCTGCTTTCTGTCATTTCCATCTGTTCGGGCACCATTCCTCCACTCTGCGAGGCCTCTCTGCTGCTACCTGAAGGTTCATCTCGACCTATCGACGAACTTCGTAAATCTAAATCATTCATCTCTAAAAGATAACTAACTTTTCAATCAGACCTAGGCAGGGCTTAAGCCAAAACGTTTCGTGAAAATTGTGTATCCCCTATGTATCGTTTTTCTATTGAAAATATTGGAAAAATAGTCTAGCGTACCCCCTCCTCTAAATGTTTCATTCAAACTGAAAATCTGCCTAAGTCTGTCTTCAATTCCCACCTCCTAAACTCTTGGAAGTTCTCAGTCGAGTCTGATTTTCTGCTGCATTTTGTGCAGAATCAAAACATTCGGGAAGAGAATTCTGCGACCCCGCAGTCGTCCGCAGCTCGAGTAAATCCATCTTCTCATTTTGCTAAAAACGACCAAAATATCCACCTTGTTTACACTTCCTCTTTTTGCAATGGAATTTCAGATTTCGAACAGCAAATTGCATTGCAAAGATGGTGAGAATTGGGTTGGATAAGTCAATTTTGGACTTGGGCAAATGGCTCTGTCTGCATCGATTTTCGACACGCAAGAGGGGAGGGAGCTCACTTGCAGCTGGACGTGAATTGACCAAAAGGAGGACAACAGACTCGGCTTGGAGGCTGACGGGTGGATGGACAATAGTTCAGATGCCTTCCCTTGTTGCAGCATTTAGAGAGTCAAATATTAGTCCTGCAAGTACTTTTTTGTCCTATTAGTGAGTACTATTCTCCCAAATAATTGCTTAACTTTTCTCTTCACGATTTCTCCTATCTCTCGATTTTAGGACAAAAGTACTCACTTGTGGGAGAAAAGTATTCCTCAGGCGGGAATTAGAAGGAGGTCTGGAAGAGCAGTTAGAGCAAAAGCAGAAAGGGGACAAATCGCCTAGAGGAATAGCCCGCGAAAGAGATCAATGCTTAGAAAAGGAGGGGGAGAAGAGAGTGCAGACAGACAGACAGAGACAGACGTATGCATAATGAGAGGGAGGCGAGTCGTGTGGAGAAATCGAAATCGAACGAAAAACGATGTTTTGAAGGAATGAGAATGTTATTCTCGCAGAAAGTGACAGTGGCATGAGGAAGAGGAAATATCAAGTTTCAAACAAAAGAAAAGTGCCAAGGCGACTCGAGGCAAGTAGGTTCAAACTCTAATTTTCTTGACTCATCCAAACTTTCCTCGTCACCAAATATGGCTGTCATTTCGACTTTTGTCCAACGTAACATTTCGAAATATGCAATTGGAGTGCAACTATACTGTCTCATAGATTACCAATCTGACATATTGCTTATCAGTCTGAAGGTTCGTCTGCACAAATTTTCGCAGCTTTTCTATTAATCATCCCTGTTTGCATGACTCGGCTCGGAGAAAGGGTGAAAGGTAGAGAAGAAAATATTTAGGGATTCGCTATCGAAAGAATGATCGAAACCACATTAAAAATCCGTTGTTGACTTATACCCCTACAGCGAAGATAGAGTGAAAGGCAGAGATGCAAGCAAAGCGAGAAAAACGATGACAGGCAAGGAGAGAATTATAAATGTTGAGAAACTCTATCAGTAAGTCACACCGCTAAAAACTCAACTCCTCATTCGATTGACTGGGTTATTATTATTATTCGAATTTCGAAAAGCAGGGCGCAGAAATGCACTACCATCACCACGAACACGCGCACTTTGGAGTTCTTCTTCTCCTGATCGTTGTTACAGCACTCACTGGCGTCGGGACATTTACCTATCGTAAGGGGATCCAACTTTTTTTTTCTGGCCTCTGTATAATTTACCGGCTTTTTGTTCCGACTACCCACACTCATTTGTTCGGACTCTGTCCACTTTTTTTTAGAAGAAGGTAGAAGAAAAGAAAAATGGGTAGCCCAGACAAGTGAGTGTGGGTAGGCCGAACAGGAAGCCTAATTCACCAGTTATTCTTCTCCTCCCTACATTTCCTATCCTCAAAGCCTGATGAATTAAAAATGATGATGATGATAATTTGCTGGTGAATTATGCAGGAAATCGATTTAAAAAATATATATATATATATATCTTCAGATTGGGCTGAATTGAAAGCCTTCGGCCTCGCAGTAACGAGTTTCCCCATATACCCATGGAACCACGGGGACTTCTCAGATATGGAGCCGTGGAATAAGTGCGTCGTGGTCGTTATGCTAATGGCCTTCAGTGCAGAGCTGTTAATGGTGCTCTGGACGATCGCTGCCATCGTTCTGCTTCGACACAATCCACACAGCCACGGACTGCACTTCCTCATTTCTCTATTTATATCTATCTGCCTATGGATTGGAGTAATCGTTTGGGCTGCGGATTATGACCGTTAGAACAATATTATCAGATCTAGGTAGAATTTCAGCCAAAGTCGACAGATATGTGGGAGGGAGGACGCAAAAAGAAGATTTTCTACAAGGTGTGAAAAGATACTGACACCCTTTATATAATTTCGCTTATTTCCAAAATATATTTTAGCTTGGCAAGTTTGAATTTTCCCAGAATATCGCTCTATCATGCGTTTATTTTATTCGTATCTTAGCATTACAGTATATCGAAAATATCCTCCAGAAAATGCGCGTTTTGCATACAAATTTTATTTGCCAGATAGCGTCAGTACTTTTCCAACTCTGTATAGACATCTGATATATAGAGGGGTTACGCGACAAAAATTTGTCGACACATTTTAGCCTATAGGAGGTATGCTCAAGATTTTGGCTTAAACGCTACCTAGGTCTGAATATTAGTAATCTGCTTACGAATTACCAACTTTAGGCATGCCCAATACAGTCCCCGCAAGCCTTTCTTTGGGGTGGTCCTGGGGCCTCTCCTTGACGGCAGCCATTCTCTCCCTGCTGATGCTGGTTGCCTCTGCATTCGGATTCCACAAAGCCAGACATCATCATCATCATTGAATTCAACGATTCTCACAATAGAACTTATCAAATTGATCAAATGTATGAAATGCACAATAAAAATGACAAATATTTACGATTTCAGCAATTCTAGAACATACGAAGTATTTTTGAATTCAAAATTCAGATTCAAAAGGTTCAAAAACTAGATTTTTTGTGCTCAGAGTGTAGAGCCTGATTAGTAAATGCTTCCTATGTGGTTTGTTTTTCCAAAAATTTAATTTTTTCTCGATTTACCATGAAAAATTTAGAAAAACAGACCACATAGGAAGCATTTACTGATTCAGGGCTACAATCCTAGCGCAAAGTCTCGAAAAGTCGAGGGGTTGGAGAAATCGAAAAATTTCCTGAGCTATAATAAGGAAATTTTTCACCACCAGGGGGCTATAGGAAATCTGTAAATCGTGATTTTTTTTTCAAACAAACATGAAAATTATGTGCCCGCTTCCAAACGTTGCCGACATAGATTTTTAGAGGGTTAATTAGGGAAAGATAGGAGCGGTTTTTTGCACTTGGCTTGTCCCTCAAATAGAATTCTGTAGAAAGTTGGTCGTCACGATCTTCAGAAGGCCCAACGACGTCTCGAAACTTCGTAATAGGCATTGTGAGTGCTTCAGGAAACTATCTTGATAATTTCACGTCGTCAGCTTCTTTCCTGACGTCGTTGTGTAGCTTCAAAGTAACGACGTTACGACGACGCCAACATTAGCGAGTTTTGCCTCTCCTAAATCAAAATTTCTTTGAGATTGCATCTAAACGGAATGAAAATTCTAAGTTTAACGTAAAAATTCGGGGAAATAAATAATCTTGTATAGTAAATAAATCGACCCTCCTGAATCCGGAATTTGTTATTGTAATTACTCGGAGAATTTTAATAGTGCTTCTGTTGACAAAGGCTTCTCTATTTCGTATAACAGTCGCAAGTAAATCATATGAAGGCATGAAGGTTGTTTGAATTTGATTCAATTAGTGCATTCTTTATTTTTCGACTTCTCATTTACTCATGCTTGGTATGATCAGACTTATTCTCCGAATGAGTTCCATGGCAAATAGTTGTGTGCGAATTTTCAGTTGCTTGTTTCAAGGCATATTTTGTATGTGTGCATTTGCCCTTTTCATATCTGAAGCACATCCACTTTCGCTGTTTTTGTGTGCGACTTGGGAATCTCTAATGAAAAACGATGTTCTACGTGAAGAATGGAATGAATTCGGACATTTCCTCCACAAATTGCATGTTTCTTCGTTTCTTCTTCCTGTTTCCAAAGCTTCGCATTGTTGTGGCTGTGAATAGTTCATTCTTCATAGACTAAAGCCGTCTGATCTGCATAATCTTCAATTTATATTCTTGCCCCTGCTAAAGGTCCTGAAACAATAGTCAATTTCAATATCATCGGCTTAGGCTGCTACTAGCTGCATTCAGGATTGTTCACAATAGCTCTAGAGCTATATAAGGCCTCTGCGCAATTTACAGTCGTGATGAATTTATCGAGAATGAGCTCTCTCAACCCGGTTCCACAACTGCTTTCCCTCTTCAGACAAGCAGTTAGAAAGGCAGGTTTTATTAGGGAACTTATATTTCACGTGTCACGGAACGATATTCGTATCATTGAACTGCACTTTTAATATCTAAAAGAGAAAGAAGATCACTCTTCAAACTATTGAAAATCGTGCCATCATATAATAAAAATATTATTCCGTATTCAGACCTAGGGAGTACTTTCGTCAGACGAAGAGAATATACGGGAGGTAGGTCGCATAAGCGAAATCATAGTTATGATACCGGCTCGCATTGGAGAAAATTTTGACAACTACAGGTTGCAAAGAGATCTTTTTAAAAGAAAATACATTGGGGGTAGGTCGCAAAGGCCTTCTGACGATCGTCCTCCTTAGGTCTGATTCTGTGTTAAAGAAAAAAAAACGAAAACTACTTTTCATTCTGAATCTTCAAGGTTTGTGATTTTTCACATCCATTAGCAACACATCTTTCCATCATTGCGAATAACTCAAATTGACTATGACACAGCAATAGCTTTTGGGATTGAGTAGTTAGGTGATTTTTGTTTTGTTCGCCTCTCTTCTTCCAGATTTGTCCCTGCTGTCCAAAGAGTGAATGTCAACACTCGACGCCAATTTCGCTTTCAATTTGTGTAGATGCTCTAATTTGCGCGGCTTTTTGACATCTACCGCGTGTGCTGCTTGGCTGCTGCCTTTTTAGACTCTTTCAGACCGCCCTTCTCCTCTCATCTCTCCCGTCCCCCTTCTATTGCCTTTCTAGGCTTTTTTCTGACCCCATTCCGTGGTTTCTCGACTTCCGTTCTGAGTGGCCTTACTCCACTCCACCGTCACTCACTCAGCTCGCATCCTGCCTACCCATTTGAATATTTTCCCCGTCATTCATTCATCCATTCGTCTAATCATAAATATCCTTAATCTCTCTCAATCTAACTTCCATTAGTCTGTTAATCTGAGTGAGATTTCTCAACCAATGTACAAAAATAAGGCATCAGCCTCTTCATCTGCAGCACAAGTTTGTGGTCGTCAAATTGAGAATGAATGAAACGACAATGTTTAGGCTGACGACAGCAAGAATGGCCACGCAATAGCAAAGAGCAAAGTGGAAGGTAAAAATAGAGTTTAAATAAAATTGAATATATGCAGATCTAGGGAGCATTTTTGTCAAGCGAAAAAAAAACTAGGAATTCGATCGTAAAGGGTTTCTGATGATTGTCCTCCCTAGGTCTGGATAAATAACAATTTGGAAAGTATTCACTAAATGAAATATGTAGTACAAGGTTGTGTAGGATAATGGCTGATAGAGTTTCTTTTCCTACACACTTTTTAGGTTGTTATTTTTTCAAACTGTCGATTATATTTTGATAAAAGACTGAAGAAAATAGCCACCGGCGAGAAATAGTACAGGGCTGTGTGGGATAAGGAAGTCTGAAGAAATGTCTTTTGCCGCATTATTTCGTCTAGTGAATAGCAGTTATTTTTCCAAGTTGTCGGCATTTTTGGATAAATGAGATGGACTAGCTTCCCTTGCAGAGTATCGACAAGCGTTTGCATTGTTCGACGCGAATAAGGACGGCTTCATAACGATTGACGAGTTGGAGAAGGCCATGAAGCGATTCGGGAAGCGGATCTCCCGACTCGAATTGTCCCTCATCATGCATCATGCTGATAATGATCGTAAGTATTCTTAGAGCGCGTTCATACTCCGCTACACCCATGTGAGCTGAAAAAAATAGCATACGAATGTGAGAGACGTAAAGAAAATATGATTTTTTCCTCTCTCACCCTTGCGTGTTATTTATTTTTGCTCACGTGAGCGGAGCATGAACGCGCCCTTACGCATTCTTCATTCTTCTAGAGAAAAATGCACTTTTCTTTTCTCTAACATTCTATTAGGTTGTCTCATAATTTCGTACAGATATTTAATTAAAATTTCATTCAGACTCTAGAAGCTTTATATCATTTACCTTAAAACATCGATGAGAATGAAATCTAGAGAGAACAATAAAAATCTGTACGAAGTTATAGGACAACCTAATAGATTCTAGTTCAGTAGGTAAGGCAAATTATTACTATTTTCCCGTATGAATTCCTGCTGAATTATTAGAATGTGTTATCATGTTTCATCTGCTAAAATCAATGTTGCTTCTTCCAAAAATGGAGCACTGAAAGGCCGCTTCATTTTGGCTGTTGGCGCATATCGAATTTCACTTGCCGTGCAGCGAATCAAATCCATTCAAAGCGAGCAGTCCATTGCTGGTTGGAGTGTCCTTCCTCCAATTCTCACAAACCGGAATAGATAAATTGGTGAACTAGATGAACTAGAGATGGCAGAGATGATAACAGACCTAGAGAGTATTTTGAATCAGATTCAACAAAATATACAAATATATACGGGGGCGAAATTTACGTTATGACTTCATCGCGAATAGAGAAAACGTGTGTGTGATAATGTATGACTAGAGATGCAAAATCATGAAGGAAATATCATAGGAGATAGGTCGCACGGAAATGATGATTTGAGTCCCCCTAGATCTGGATGATAAGGAGTTATTCGATTTGATTGCAGAGAATGGAGTGCTGACTTTCGACGAATTCGCGAATATTCTGGACGGCCGGCAGGAGATGCCCAAGTTCACTTATAGCCAGCTCAGGGAGCAGTTCGACATGTTCGATCGAGTGGGTTCAAATATTCATTCAAATTCATTTAAATTAAGAAGTCTGAAAAATTCGCTATATCGTCTTTAATATTTCAAAAATAGTATGAGAGAATAGCTCTAAATTTGTCATAATATTTCGTGTTTCACGATGCTATAATGCCACTACGTTATTTTCTATCCTTTTAATGAGTGATCTTGGAAGTTCATGAAGAACAGCTTGAACTGTCATTAATAAGGGGAAATTTATATTGTAGTATGAGCGAGTGAACTTTATTAAAGGCAAAAAAAAAACTAAATGAATATATGAAATTTATCAATGAACGTGTTGATGTATTTATGAGTGATTTGGAAAGGGTGCAACGATACAACGTCGTCGCAACAAGGGACAATAGTATGTGTTGGATAGGAGGAAGGTTGAGATTATAGATGAATGTTCCCTCGCTTTCACGCACTATTTCGGCATGTTGCGACGTTGCATCGTTGTGACAGAGTCAGGAGGTCTATTTATATGTTGTTGATTTGCAGGACCATGACGGATTCATCGAGAAAGACGAGATGATGCAGTGCGTAGCAGAACTGGCCCTGACGGCCTCGTTCCCTCTGCCTGTCGTCGAACAGCTCTTCAGAGAGGCCGATGTGGACGGTGACGGCAAGATCTCTTTCGAAGAATTCGTTCTAGCTGTTAATTAACTCATTTTACAGCTTAGTCCATAATTATAATCTTATCTAATGGGAATTTCAAATAATTTTAACCTGATTTTGCTAGCATTTCACAGAAAAGTTGATTGAAATGTAAACTTCGAGTACTGTGGTTTCTTTGACCCAAGAAGAAATTTGTATGAGCATTGCTTATTCTATACAATTTCAATTGATTTATGATCGATATATGAGGTCTAGAATTATGGCCAACCTTGCATTTTTTATGATCATGCTTGAGTTTTCATTTTTTTTCTTTTGTATAAAATATATTCTCTTTATTTTATATGACATTTTTAATTAAAAAAATAACATAATCTGAAAGACAATAGAAATATGAATTTTGAAATGAAGATCATCTAGTCTTGTGCACTCTGAGCCTTTTAGCTTAATGTGACTAGATGATTTAGACTAATGTTGCGCACCAATTTGGGGAAGAAAAATGACTAGTAGATTTGAGATGGAGAAATCACATAATAGTGCTTGTGATCGATATTGAAATCTAATTGGCAAGCAATTGATAATTTTCCTAGAAAACAACAGCCAAAATCCAATCATTTGCTTAGAGAGTTTATTTGAAAATATCTAGAAACACGCACGCTTCCTCGCTGTATAAAGGGTTTGTGTGAAGAAAACGGTAGAAAATTAAAAGAAATCATAAAATTGAATATATTCTTATTGTTTTGCACAATAATACCCATTTCATCGGTGGAGAAATACAAATGTCGAAAATATGAGGAAAGTGTTCTCATTCTTCACAAAAATTGTAAGAACGAATGGCTTATGACACGTAAATTCAATTTCAACAAGTAGAAAAAGAAAATATCTAAAAATTGTGTGTGTGTGCTTCATTGAGAAAAACATAGATAGAGACTAGAAAATAATAAATATATTGGGCATTCGAAGTATGGAAAGGGAAAGGAAGATTTGTATAATTCGCGAGAATCACCAAACCAATTCGTAAAACTCATATAAGGGTTTTTCTCTTTCCTACACTCTTTAACTCGAAAAAGTTAGGTGAATTTTGCAAATTAACAGTGGTGGTACTTGATGAATTATATTAGATGCCGGAAGGGAAATCGTAAAGAATTTGTGATGAGTTCGGGAGGTAATCATAGTCATGGATCATCGGGCAAATTCGGGACTAAAATGGGGCGGGCTTAGACTTTGTGATAATAATAAACAAGTCATATAATTCGAACAATCTAATAATCAAATAATTCGTGTATCTAACATAAGTGAAGGCAATGTGGCGAAATGGGAGAGAGGGAGGAAGTCTGTTGATTGACTTTAAAGGGCATAGAGCGAGGAAGGATTCTCTTCAGATTGATATCTTTATGCTCGTCGAATGATTCCACCTTACGCCCTTTAAAACTATTCAACAAACAAATGCACAGGGATTAGATATTATCAAGCGAGAATGATTGTCATGACTTATTATGTGATATAATAATTTCACCTAAAATCACCAATCTGTGGGGTTCGACTAGAAATTCGAAATTCAATATGAAATTGGAAATGGACCATTGAATGATGATTTTATCAAAATGTGCATCGTTGTTTTCTTCGAAATTCTCAGAAGAATAAATGAATGAATGGCAGTTTGGTGGAAGAAATGAGAGAAAAAAACAAAGTGAGATGACACGTAGAGGGCAGACTGTATGCAATTATGCGACTCCTCGTATAATTCACCGGGAAATTACCACTAGCAATTCGTAAAATTCGCCCAAGTTTGTGGCTAAGAGAAAATATTATTCAGTAAATTTTACTAATTGTTGTGATGATTTATGGGTGAATTATATAAAGGGATCAAATAATGCGAACCGATCATATAACAATGATGAAAGAGTTTGAGGCAGAGATGAGAGAATGATGCAATGGTGTAAGGGATGGAAGACATGGCTAATTGGGGTATAGGGTTGTGGCAAGAGATCCTCTTTGTTTTGATTCGCAAGGCCTGACTTAGATTGAGCTGTAGTGGCTGTACCGTAATTTCTCTAATAGAAGACCCCCTTAGTAGGTTCTGATATTTAGCCGGTCATATATTACTCAAAAATCTAAATCATACACGGAGTCAAATTTAGAGTTCATATAACTGAATATCCAAAAAAAAGCTTGTTCTTGATTGAATTCATAATACATAACTAAAACTAGGCAATTCGGATAAGTCGTTATTTCGTTATCCATATAATTAATGGTATAGGGCAAGGCAGGAAGAGATCTTTTCCTATACTATTTCGTAGGCAACGAATTATCCATGTTGTCCTAAAACTAAGAGTTGTAGGTCTTATATATTAGAGAAAATGCGGTGTCTCTCTAGCCACAGACATATGACAATGCAATGTAAGACAACTGGAAATGCCTATGCTTTCTGGCTGTGTGGAATGTGTGGACTATGCCTTTGTTCTCGTCAGACGAATGTGAAGTAGCCGTCAGACTTCCTTCGCTTCTTGCCTCTCGTCGGGTTGGATCCATCGAAGCCGCCCGGTTTCGCCCTGAAATCGAATCACAAAATGGAATGATGAAATGCAGAGCCCGAGATAGATATCCGGATTGTTAGCTGATTTTCTCTACTGGGAAAGTCACTCTGAGCCCGCCCCTAACTCTTCCAAACAAAAGTTAGGGATTTTTGTTTCGAATCACCAGAAATATATATGGTACAAAAATGTGGAATGAGAGAACACGTTGCAGGACGCACACAAGCTAGAATGCAGAACAAGGCTGTTCGGAACTTCGTTCCGGAATTCCGGGCTGAAATTTCGAGCAGCCCTAATGTAAAATGGAGAAATGGGGCAGAAAATGATCAAATTGAAATTCAAAATTCGGGTTAGACAAACTGTGAGTCAATCTCAATCGGGAATGATTAGAAATGAACATGTCTTGAAGGAGAGAATCACTCGGATATTACTCGATTCGGAATACATAGAACTTTGATGAAATTATGAATAAACAGGAAGTGTTAGGGAATGCAGGGCAGAGCAGAGACGCAGAGGGGACCGAAGTCGAAATGACAGTCAGTAGCCGGAGGGCAGACCACCGTTAGATGTCAGACCGCGAGCCCTGAAATTGCTGCAAATCACAATTCACAAATATATGATTGGAGAAACCGAAGACTTAAATTAACACACTAATCTATGAATGTGCGGCAAAGTTCAGGACTCTGTTGATATTGACGTCGATGACTCTGCTCCAGAAGGTGCCGACACGTCGGGCATACGGTATATTAAGGCTGGACTTCACACAACGACACAACATGAATGCATAATGAACTGAGAGAGAAGCGATAAAGATATTGCTGATGCAAGTGATAGAAGAGAGGGATGATTGGCTATTTGGAAGAGGTGGAAACGTCCAATCGAAATGGAAATATAGGCACTCGTCATTGAACCATTAAACTAATAAATGTACTTGTAACACGGGCTACGCGACTAATCAAATGAGAATTCTTGTATATATTTGGCCCAGATGGCTTCTTTTAGGCCTTAGGTACAAATGGCAATTATGATCATATGATAATGAATTTTCTTGATCATATTTGGTCATAAATACAAGAGGCCAGTATTTTTATGTAAATAAAATCTCACCTTGTCTGACCCAATAGCCATGTTTTGAAGTTTGCATCCAATTTGCTGGGTGACTGACTCACCCCGCCCTCGAACATTTCGATCGGGCTCTGCAATTACGTCATTTAAATCATTTCAATCGCCACTTCTTCGATTACAGCAATCTTTCTCTACTCAATCCCCAAGCCAACCACATTTTCTCTACACAAAAGCAGGTCCGAGATTCCATGGAATTGTGATTTCCTACGGGTAAAAAATCACATTTCTATGTGTCTCTTTCTTCGCAATTTTTATGACATCATTTCACGATACACATTTGCGAGACAACAGGCAATGGACTACAAGAGCAATCTAAGGAATAAAGGAATGCCAAGACTGGAATCGGATGATTGAAAATGGGGAGAGCGGTTTAATTAGCACATATCTCATTCTAGATCAAATGTTATCTGACACAGTGGTGACACTAATATATCTCTTGCAGAAAAAAGGAAGGAAATGCCAAAGTTCGAACTGTCAAAATTTCACACTCTATACACTGTACCGTTTGCATTTTGCTCTAGGTAAACATGTGCGTGTGTTTGTTTAGGTTGATGGAGGGCCATTTTGGTCGGGTGATTTCTAGAAATTCACTTTTTAGGTTTATATAACTAAACCGCCCAGCCCATTTAATAAGTATAGTCATTTGTAAGTTATGAACAGAATCTGAAGAAAGCCTTGCAACATTATCGGCTTTAACATGCCATGAAGCAGAGATGCAGAGTTGTGTCCTAATCAGATTTCTTAAATTCGATCCGCATGTGTTAAATATGACGCGAGAAAGATAGCGAATAGCATGAGAACGCGCGGTGGCAGACAACGAGGGTATTTTTCGGTTTTTTTTCTCACGTCATGTCTAACACATGCGGATTTTTTTTTGGATAAGTCTGTTCTCATATCAGATCAGTAACAGTAAATCAATCAAATCAATGAGCAATTTGAGTAGTCAGATTCGAATTCGAGAAAACTGACCAACTCAACTCAACGACGGCCCTTCTAGACTTTCTTCTATTGAAAATCACAAACTACATAAAAAATATGGAAATTAATAATGTAGTACGATAAATGTTAATTAAAGTGGCATATTTTGTAGGCTCCCTGTAGTTTTACCAAATTTTGAAAAGCGATAAATCTTGCACCAGTTTGCAGCTTTTACCTGTTTTTCACATGGTAAAAACTACAAGAGACCACTTTGTACATTTAGAAATTCACGAAAATTTCCTGATATCTATCGTTACTACTTTGATTAATTGCCATGAAAGGGGATGGGGAGGCCTTCTGAAGTCTCCTGAGGGCCGTTCGATGAAGTGACCATGAACAGGGCTGTTGGCAAAGAGCTCACTGATGAATGTTTATAAACACTCATGAAATGACAAAGCATGGAGGGACAAAAGTGGTTATGATATTGCGTATGTTATACTAGATAAGGATTTACACTCTGCCGTCAGCCCTGACCATGAATGGGATAGAGAATCGATAATCGAGGAATCAGAGAAAAATCAAATTTGGGAGCCCGAAAGAATGCTTGAATTTGAATTTCTACGGGATGCAGGCAATACTTATATGGGCTATCTCGAGGTCTCATAAATTATTGCAACCTGGAAAAATAGTTGCAATTTAACATATGAAATGGAACATGAAAATAGTCTATTTTTTGTGTTGTAAGTATGATGCAATTATTCTTAAATTGATTTATATAATAATAAAATTTCTTTTAGAAAAGATTTTTGTTTCATGTGACCTCCAGATCGCCCTTTTATATATGGAAGTAACAAAAATCATATCGCCAGTTGTATATCACAAATCTGCCGATTGATAGACATTTAGATTGGATAAACATACGTTGTTGTTTGTGTGTGAGTAAGTGAATGAATAACTCAGGCCCTCAAGCCTCCCTCAGTGGTTGAGGGACTCCGTCGAGTTGAATTGGATCTTAGAAACAAAACATCAAAATTGAAATGCCGAAATGCGGAAACGGAAATTACCGTAAGATCTAAAATAGAAATCCACCCCCAGAAACTACCCATTATTTTACTCAAACAATCTCAGGAAGTGTTTTATAATGCTACTTAGAACGTATACATAACGAATTTAGCCTTAAAGTTAAACTAATTGCGATCATTAGATGAAAAGTTATGGCGACTTGCAAATTCGAGTTTTTGTTCGAAAATTTGAGGATTGAAAAGTAGGACATTTCGTGGACTTCTCTATTTTAGATTTTACGGTACATCTCAGACTGAGAGAATATGAATGAATGCAAGAAAGAAGTCATATAGTTATGCACATTTCAAATATTTATAAATTAGTCAGTCATTTTATCATTGTCAGTTATTAGTAAGGCATATTGATTGGCTTTCTCATTCTAATTAGTATGAGGAATATATTGAATATTGATTGATGGTCACTCATTATTTTGCAGTTTGTTCACACATGCACAAAATGGCCTGTCATTTGAGTGCAAAACACACATGTAGAAGGAAGGGGCTAACCTTTCGAACTCGATCGTTGAAGTTGTGCCAGAGGGCCACGATCAGTTCGGTCGCCATTATGTCCCCTGCGTGCGCCGATATCATTCGCATACAGAATACCTACAGAAAATATTCTCTTTAAAAATCCATTTACAGGATGCGCAAAAGTCTGGGCCGCTTTTCGCATTAAAAATTTCCACTATAAAAATGTCGAATCATAACAAAATGAAATAAAATTATGTAGAGAGAGAGCGAGGGATAGAATAGCTAAATGAGAATATAATATTCAAGATTTTAGAGGATTATATATTCACTTTTATCCAGGCGATGAATTTTTAAAGGAAGGCTAAAGGAGGCCCAGACTTTTAATGCGCACCCTGTATAAAAGTAGTAAGCGAAGTTATTCAAATTTGCAGGTTAATGAGTTATTCATACTGTGTTTTACTTTCAGCTTTTATTCATTGCACTATAAAAATCAAATGACCTACCCCGTCAAATCCTAGAAATTTATGCACGAATTTCTTGACAGACTGTCGATCCGTCGCCAAATCCGTGGCTCGCAAATATTTCCTAATGAATTTCATGTGCTGAAATTTAAATCCCTCAGATGAATTCCCTTAGAATGAAGCCGAACCTGTCCCGGAAGAAATGATATGATGATCCAATGAAACATGGAGAATACCGAAACGAAAGAGACCATAAAATACCAGAACCTGAATTAAAATATCATGAACATTAGAACTTTATTTTATCGTTTGAAAATCGAAATGAAAAGTTTTAACATCGTAACATATGAGATTTAGTAGCAAAATAATCTCTGCTCAACCCCCTACCCCCTAACCCTCATCTATCCACCCCAGTTTTTTTCCTCATGTTACGATATTACAACACTCCCAAAGTGTCTTCAAATCTGACCATAGAAATAGAAATATCTTTTCGTTGAACATGTTGATCATGAGGACGCATTGCACGGTGTGGTGATGCACGTTTCCGAGAACTCGAACCTAAATTATTCTTTTATATTTAAGCTAATCGAATATTCATCGTCGTTCCGAATGCAGGGTTCCGAATCTTTAGAAATCTTCGCACGAACCTCGAAATCGCACATGGTGACGCGTGGGAAATTGCCGCTGACTTCCCACTCTTTTCCATGCAATAAGTCTTTGAGAATGTGGAAACCGTAAAACAGGTTGTCGGTTCCCAGAAAGCTATTCAGAATAAATACCTAAAAAATGGTAGTTATGGGATAGTTTCGACTAAACTAGACGTACTTGCAGGACAACATTGCCTAGATAGAGCATTTTGATGAAGACGTAGAGACAGGTCACATAATTGCCCCATCGCTTCGAGACACAAAGGCCTGAGACATCCGTCACCTAAATCATATCGCTATCATTTTCAATAGTTCTTTTATCGATATAGTCTAGTTGAGTTGTTAATAAAAAAAAAAGTACGAACTACTACAGTAGAAGTAGTACGATCATTAATAAAGAGTGACGGTATTGTAGAATTCAAAATTTGGGAGGTCGAAAATAGGGAGGGAAAGATGCGCGCGATTTTAGGCCAGCCTCTCCTTTTCGCACTTTATTTCTCCTTTTCTAAGACGGTGAAAAATAATCGTGCACCACTTTGCACACCTCCCAAATTACGGCTTCTCTAATATCGTAAACTAATGAAGTTTTTTTTTGTATTTTTGTATTGTTGACTGGGGAGCAAAGTCGATATATTCATGCAGCAGCAATTAGAAATCGAATGTTGGAGGAGCGAAATAGTTAGTCGCGCAGAATATAAACGAGACGGATAGCGTAATTTTTGGATATCGACGTGTTCTCTCCCAATCAGTAATATTTAGAAACTGGTGAATTGTTTTTTACGTGACTAATTCCTGTTAACTCGTACCTCTCTTTGTATTTCGAGTGCATCCTCCATGTGACCAGCAATGGTCTGAACGGTGGCGGCCCGCGCGTCCGCGTCCATCATTCGCGCGTCGCACGCCATTTGCGTCAGTGACTGCACATTTATGCCTGCGAAAACTTATACCGTAAGATCTGAGACTTCATAACAAATCATAAGCCAACAAGTAATTCGATTCATCATTCATGAAAGGCTCTATCAGGCGCAACCTATCTCAAGATCAAATTGAATTAGATTCATCTTTTATAAGATATCCTTCTATATCTATGACTTCTCTTCAAATGAAGGAGGAAAAAGATGATGTTATTTTTGCAAGTATGTCAAGGATACCTGAATGCCAGTGCAGAAGGCCTCGCCACATAATGCAGGGAATATAGAAACATAGAGCCTCGAGAGCCAGAACAAATGGAACCCATTGATAGTAGCTGATTTGGCGTGCCCTTCAACAGTCATGTCATTACCACTGATAACATAATTTATGATAATCAACCTCCTGTCGCCGTACTCGAGCGGAAAAGCAGATGTGAGAGGCAAATAATACGTGTTCTCCACCCAGCAATAGTTTTCCGTATATTGTTCCCAAGCTAAAATCAATCAACCTTTCTTCAAAATTGCCCAATTTCCTCCTTACCGTCTGTAAATTGCGCAGGAACCCAACATTGTATGGGGTATCCTGGAATTTAACATAATTTTTCCACTGATAAAATATGATATTTTATGGCTCATTAAGAGCACAACGTGAATGTTCTCGTTCAATAACACATGCGATTGGCACAAAATTCCAATATGCATGATATTTTGATATATCATTATCATTGACTGATAACTTGAGACGCGAAATAAATGATGCACAAATTCGAATATGCAAAATGTGCATTGCGTATGCACAAATAGTCGTCTGACTGATTCCTTGAATATGATGATTTAATAGCTTAAAGTCTGATGCAAACAACACGTAAAATTGGCGCACATCAAAAGTCCGTGTCATTTACTTCGTCTCAAGTAGTCGCTCATTGACAGTATGATACACTCTCTGATTCTCTGCGTACCGACATATTGTTTGGCGGAAACAATGATTGCAAATGCAAATATGATGGCCGAAGTGTAGTGATAGTTGAGTTTGTCCACGAAGTCGTCGTCGACCCGCGGGTGAAGGCCCTTGAATATGGCTGCTAGGTAGTACAGCAGCATTCCGGCCGAGAGAAACTGCAAATCCAATCTATTAATCAAAATATTAGTGCAATTACGGGGTGCGCAAAAGTCTGAGCCATTTTTCACACTAAAAATCTAAAATTCATGACAAGTTGAATAAAATTATGCAGATAGATAGCATAAGTTTAAGTGAAGATAATATTCAAGTTTTTAGAAAGTTTTAGTGACTTCTATCCTGATCATGAATTGCTAAAAAGAAGTCAAAAACGGTCCCAGACCTTTTGCACGCGCTGCAAAATACAGTAGCGGACAGAAGTATTGGGTCACCGCCAACATATTCTATTCGATTTCAGTTTTGACTTCAGCACTTATCAGATTAAACTGAAGACAGCTATGCTGACATGTGTCATGCATATGATTTTATTCGCTTCAAAACAACCATACAACATTGCATCAGATGCACGTGTGTCTGAGACAAAGATAGTCCTCTCTTCCCTTGACACATTTGATATTCCTATATGCGCGAAGATATCTCTAGCGATCCAATTTTTGGAAGGTTTCGTTTAGTTAGGCATCTAGGCCTGAGGCAGAAATGTGTGGACAGAAAAGAGAGAACGCGGTAAAAAGACGAGAAATTTTCAATAAGGCTTGACACGCCAAGAAAGGAGTGAAGGAGTAAGTGAGCCTTCAACGCGAAAGGGGAAAATTTAGATGAGAGATGAGAGAGTAGAGGAGAGAAATAGCAAAAACAACGAGGCTTATAGAAAAGAGAAGATGAAGCTGAGGAAGCAACGGAAATGAGAAAATGGAGCTGTGCAATGGTGAGATGGAGTCGCGAATTGGAGAATTGAGGAATGAAGAACTAAACAATGACAAAGAATGGAGTCAGATAAACTGTTCATGAATTTAGGAACAGACGTTGAAAGTTTGTCGATCCGATATAAGATTCGTCATTGTCTAATGTTCTCTTATCCATAACGCCGAATAGTGAATTGAAAGTAGACTACAATATTTCTCAGCAAAATTCGAATATCGAATCGACAAACCTCCAACATCTGTTTAGGAAGTTCCGCAAAAGTACTCTTACATCTGGTCTCTTGCACTTTTTACCTCTAAGTTACTCTTACCCTCTTGTAGTTTTACTCCCTTTTTCTCTTCCTCTTGCTATTTTCGAGAAAACGGGGGTAAACTATAAAAGAGTACACGAGCAACTTAGGGGCAACATGCAAGCGGCCTAATTTCTCTTACTAGCTATATACCATAAAGTAATGCCAACTTAGACTCCGGTCCTTATTCTCATCGCATTTTGGGCGCTCTATTCAGATTTTGCATGAATAAAGGAATGAACTGTTCTAAAGTAAGGAAAATGGCTGCGTAGATATAAGAAATGCGAGAATCTTCACATCTTTACGCAGACTGAGGCAGATTGGACCAATTAACTCGCGATGCATAGGCAGGAATTGCAGATGTGTAGCCCCCTTACGCAGAAAACTTCCTACAGTAGGAATTTTGGCGATATTTGATATTAGAAGGCATTTTTACTGTAGATCTTTCTATGAATTAGGATATTCAGCAACGATAAAACTTTTTGAAAGAACACAGAGAAACTATTGCATAAGTGTAGAGGATAGAGAAAATACTTCCATCTGCATTCAAATTTTTCTCTTTAATTTTAACCGTAGTATGTTATTATTTTGTATATATATTCGATGATTTGAAGAAGTGTTTTTTGCGCGCATCGGATTGCATCATTTCTTGTGCTCTCTTGATTTCCCATATTATTTCGAGCGAGCTGCGAGTTGCAACTAACGCCTGAACGGACCCTATAAAGTATAAAGATAAACCTTTCGATCCTTGTTGAGGTATGTTTTGGAGAATTTAGTGTCGTGCGGAGCGGCACTCGAAGGATGGACCGGATAGCGAGCCACGTGATTCAGCCGCTCGCATTTCTTGAGGTTCGTGTGCTAAAATATGAATTTCAATTAATTTATATTAGCGATTGGGAGAGAACGCGTCGATATTCAAAGATTACAAGCCACTCATCTGGTTTCGCCTCTACGCGACTCACTATTTCGCTCCTCCAACATTCGGTTTCTAATTGCTGCTGCATGAATATCGAAACTTTGCTCTCCAATCAACGATACACAACAATTTATATACGAAAAAGGCTATTTGGGAACCTAATGACATATGCAAAATAATATTGTTTTATTATTTTACAAGAGAACGATATGTATTGCTAGCATGTCCAGACAGCGCTTAACTAAACTCTTCTTGCGGACCCCCTTAAGTCAAAATATTCTACCAAAATCTTGATGTGTACTCCCCTAAGTATCAACTTTCTATAGAAAAGTGTTTGATTTGTATGCCCCTCCCCTACAAATTGTTCGTTCTTGTTGAAGCTCTGCCTAGGTCTGATTGCTAAATGATATTTCGCGAATGCCATGTAGTTCCCATGTTGCCATACGAAAAAGGACAATTTCTACGATGCATAAAAAGAATCGATGATGATATGTATGGATATATATGGATATTTATAGCTGTTGCAACAAACTCTGAGAGTCTGAGATGCTAGATCAGAAAAGAGAGAAGAAGAGGGACTAACAAGCGGAGGAAGTTGCTTGGAATGACCCGCGCGACTCTATGCCAAGATCTAATCAAACCAAGCTTTTGGATATAAACTTGCAAATTTCAGCTAAACTATTCTATTGGACTGTTACAATATATAACTCGAGTCCCCGTTTTAGAATGACCACAATTTGCAAAATTTTCTAATTTTATGATGGAGAATGTAAAGGAGGAATAGCACGTGTATTTTACAAGCGATGGTCATCGTGAACTGATAACAAATACCGAGGATAATGAATCGAGGTGAAAGGTGAGCTGTTTGAAGATAGAGAAGACAAAGTGGCTGTGCGGATGCACAACTAGGCACGAAGACAGAGGAGGCAGAACAAGATACTCGCAAATTGAATCTGCTTTTCTTTCCATTTTTCCGTCTTTTTCCCAAGTTTTGCCGGGCTCTCACATTTGTTCACACTGATACGAGAGGACAGCCCTACAGCCTTACAGCTCTATCCCTGTCTGTGTCGATATCCATGTCCAATTTCCATATATGGGAAAGAGAGAGAGAGGAGAAAATAAATCCAAACCAATAAATAAGACACCGAAATCTCATTTCCCCGAGGTGGTGAACTGAGAGGAGGGAAAAGCGCTGCGACACTCTCCGTTACTTGAATTGTGTGGGGTGCATTTTTCTCGATTTCATTACTCAAACTCGCGAAAAGTGCAAACTCTTCATCATGAAGTGAAACAGGCAGGAATTTTTGCATAAAAAGCGATGAAGCTCACTGTCTTTTTCCTCTATTTATCGTCATTTTGATAGATGCAATGAAAATAAAACAGTCTAACTAATGCTATCAATTACAATATGACTGCAGGGTTTCTACATGATACATGATAGAATAGCATTTTTCATGTGGAATAGTGATTTGCAAATGATATATTTGGCCTATATGAGCCCACCATAGCTCTGGCAAGTCTCCTCGAGATGGGCGGGGGGATGACGGTGAGTGCAGAGGCCATCGTGGATTCGCCACTGCTGAGGTCGCATCGCTCGAGGCCGGGGTAGTAGTCGAAAATGTTTGCGGCAGAGGGCAATCAATCGATTGATTTGATTTAGAGCTGCTAGACAATTTGCAGGGCCGGCAGATATTGTAGACAGGCGGAGATAAATCAGCTTTCTCAAGAGGGCAGGATCAGTGAAATGCGCAAAGCAAGAAGGACGAGGACAAGTCATGTATGCGTATCTTTTTCCCTTCCTTTTCTTTGCATTTCCCTCCCTGCGAGCCTCATTTTTCCGCTAACTAGGCTCATTAAAACTTTCCCGATTTTCATCCCAATATATTATAATGAGCCAAATTTGATACGGCAAAGAAATGCTAGCCTTTCGGGAGAGATAATTAGCATGGGATATACGGTAGATGTCGGTAAAAATGGACACGTTTTGGATAGAAGAATTCGGCGATTTTGCAAACTTACCCACCCTTAGAAGCGTGAGTTCTGTATTGAAGAGGTAGAATTTGGGATCGTTCGGGGCAGCCAGATTTAGAGCGTTTTCAGAGAAGGTACAGAATGAAAGTGAATGAATACAACAAAGACATAAGATATGCGCTTTTTTGCCAAGATTCTTCACATATTCTTGACTTTCTCCTTAACTTTCCTAAGTTAGATTATTTAATTCGTGAAGTCAAGCTAAGAGGTTGTCCCTCTCATTAAGTCTAATCGCTCTTCTCTTAGCATAAATATTTTAGACACTTCTCACTTGACGCGGGGGATGTTATGTGCGGAGCACTTAGAAAGTGATACACTAATGTAATTGGCCGATAAAAGCGGTCAATAGGTAATTATGAGACAAGCAAGGTGAGGGCAATCATATTATAAAACTGCACACGAAGTGAGGGAACACTATTGAAGAGAGAGAGAGAGAGATACTGCGAATATTACAACTTGACAAAGAGATAAGGGATAAGAGGGGAGGGATAGAGATAATGCAGGAGGAGAGAGAGAGAGGGAGAGACTAGAGAGGCCGAGAAATGACCGGCAGAACAGAGAAAATGAAGGGAAAATGAAAATTGACGAGCCCTTAGCTAGAAGGCTGTCAATCAGCACGAGGACCTCAAGCACAATCAACAGCGAAAATCGATCTGGCGGGATTTTCGTTGCAATCATTCTGAGCCATTTCGCCTGCTGCGATTTGTCCACTTTGCTAAGCCAAGCTCGCACAAAAATTATCCCTCGATTTGGTCGGCTTCGCGAATAACAATGAGTCAATCTTTCTGCGAGTTGATAAATGATTTCGAAGGAAGAAAGCAGCCAGAAGCAGCTTAAAATTAGTATCCCTAAAAGGATGCGGGAGAGTGAAAAATCAAGGGATTAAGAGAATAAGGGGGAATGAGATGAAAAGTTATGGAATAGAAAGGAAGAACGAGAGCAAAAAGGAGGCATATTTAGAGCTCAGAGGAATATAGAGGCGAGCTGTGACATTTGATGAAAAGTTTCGCTACTCTATGCAGTGGGGGGAAGGAAATATCTAAGTGAGTTATTCTAATCGAATGCAGCGTAATAGATGGCAAGATTTATACATTTTTATGAGAAAATAAATGATACAATTGGGCAATACAGTAATTTCTTGGAACTTAAAAATTAGCCTATACGTGTTTTTCCCTGTACTATTTCCGAGAAACATAAAAAAATAGAAATGAAATCGGAAAATGCAAATCGCTCTAAATTCCAAGAAAATAGAAGGGATACTTTTATGAGCTTAGAGTAAAACACTAAGAGTAATAAGTTTAGGTTGAGACTAAAGGATATCGGGATCTCTGTTAGTTCTGCTGACAACTGCCCATCTTCTCTCTGCCCCCTGCCCAGGGCGGTCCCTCTTTTCTTGCTGACAGTCAAGTCAAGTCCCAAGTCAATCAACAGTTGTTTCCTTCCCCATTCCCCCACTTTCATTGGAGCATGCTCGATTGGCATTTGAGCACGAATTCTCAGACAGGTCGAGTGACAGGCCTCTCTCACTCAGAAGACAGGTTAATTCACCTGTCGAGATATTTCCCAGAGACGCAATCGATTCACAAAGAATAAATAATGAAGTGTATATTTGGGTTCTTTAAAGGAGAAATTACTAAAATATGAATAGCTTCTTTGCTCAGACATATTTGAAGATGAAGAGATGAAAAATAAGGAAGAAGACAAGACAACAGGACGAACGAAAACGAACAATTGAAGGATACGAAATCGCGCGATTCGAAAAATAGGCATATCTTTCAGAAAGATGAATATCGATATGAAGTGAAAGGCGATTTCTAGAAGCACATCGAAAATGTGGAAATTTCGAATATAAGTCCGGAAGCTGCTCTGACTTATGTAAAGCTAAAAAAATGAGGGAGAAACGAGAGAAGAGAAAAGGCACCAGGTGCGCACTGACGAGAAATTCTAAGTTTGGCTCTTTCACCGCTCTGAGAGATGAAGGCAATGCAGCACGGTTCGATGCACAGGGAATAAAGCCACGAGAATAAGAAAGGCACAAGGGGCAGGGCCCAAAACGCAGTCAGAGGGGATATAGCTAAGCCACTAAGCCACTCACCGGATGAATGCACAAAATAATGACTCGCTTTCTCAAAGTATGATGAACTGGCAACTATTAGATAACAATTTAAAGATTCTTGAGATTAAAGAAATTGCCAAATTGATATGGAGAGGATAAATTTGGCATCCAATTGATCAGCACATCGAGCTCTACTTTTTGGTATCAAATATATCCAGTCGGATTTGAGAAATTCTTTGATCGCGGACATATTAAAAGAGCCGATGCGACTTGATTACTACTTAACATTGTGAAAGAAGATGTCTGAGGCAAAAGACATAGAAGGATAAACCACCCAATGAAAGGGGGGGGGGGATGGAAATAGAGAGAAGAATGAGTTAGAGATGATGGAGAGTGCAGAGAAGCAGAAGCAGGAAGAAGCGAAACGACCAACGCTATGCATCGATTTCAGGCATAGCGACGACTACAGAAAGAGAGAGGGGAAAAGAGCTGCAGAGAAAAGAAGGAGAGAAAGAAGGGAAGAAAGAAAGAAAAGGAAGCCTTGGGGCTTGAAGCCGGGAGGCTTCATCTCTTCATTTCTTCATCTACAGCGCAAATGCCTGTACTCCCCATTAATTCTCCTCAACCCTTAGCCTTCCACCCTCGAGTTTAATTTCCCCATTTCCCCATCATTTTCAACTCAATTCGCAACCCACACCACACTGATTTAAATGAAAAAAGTCCACTTTCCTCTTTAAATAGAATTTTTCAATGAGAAAATGAGAATCTAGTTACGTAATAATATATCGCGATCTCTCATCTCAAAGTTTGTCTTGATATGTCGGAAATAAGGCGATGAACATTGATGCAGAATGAAGAATGGCTGTGTGGAGCTTATCGAAGTGGGGGATCTTTGGAATAAGGCAGGAATATCGAGCATGCGTCTCTTTTCGATTAGGATTGAAGTCCAACTCGTAAGTTCATAGCTTCATTCCTCGTATGTCTATCTCAATTTCTCTTCTTCTCCTCTCTACCAATGAATCATGCACAATGCGATTCTAATGAGCCATCCCTTCTCCTCTCTGGCAGTCAACTCTTCGCCTTCGTCCTTTCGAGTCTTCTCTCCCTCTCTCTCTATCTCGGACTCAGGCTCAATGTCGTGTAATTTGGGCATTCATTTCGACAAGCCGATACGATGAAAGTGCAGAAAAGCAGAGCAAAATCAGAGCAAAATCAGAGCAAAGAAGAAGCAAAGGAAGAACGAACAAAATCGAACATGGAGGGAGATGAATTTGCAGTGAAGATCGATTTTATTTCGAAGTTAAATTAGAAAAATCAAAAATTAACACAAGCCCTATAAAGTGCATGATATAATACTGAAGAAGGAAAACATTCTCCACGACAAAAATAGTGGAGGGAAGGGGGAAGGAAATCAAGATTCAGGAAGGGAGTATGCAAATGAGTGAATGAGAGGATTGCCATAAATGGAGGGTAGGGAAGGGACCTGTGTGTGTGTGTGAAAAGTGAAAGAGAGGGGGACCCACGCACACTTGTGCAGAATTGCAGAATTTGTACAACCAAAATGGGGAATAAGGAATGGCCTAATATGGCAAGGAGCAGAAGGCAGAAGCCCTGTGTCACAGAGTTGAGACCGCAGAACTGAGGGCTGAAGGAGTCGAGAAATAAACACATAGAAACATTGGCGCGCGCGCACACACACAAGACAGAAAGGCAAAGGAAAGATTAATCCGCTGAAACAAAATGAAGTAGAACATTCAATACTAGAAGATATTGGATGATCTTGCGATCCGACTTGGCGCCTTTCAACCTTACAAATTCGTCCCCATCTCTCACGTCCTATTATTAAGGATGATAATGCGCAAAACTGGTTGGAATAATTAATACCGCATAAGGAGTATTTGCGGTATTCAAAGATATAGGATGATCTTGTGATAAGAAGCGCAAAATAAGCTGGCAATGGTCATTTCTTTTCAAAGAAGTTGAAAGAAGGTAAGAAGAAACGAGAAGAAAGATGCAAAATGTAGAGTTGTCATGACGACAGTGCATTTTTGCAGAAGGCAGAGCCATTTGGAATCCTGCCTTGATCGTGAGTATAAAGATGTTCTGCTATTCTGCTCCTATTGATATCACTCGATTCTTTTGCGTATATTCGCCTAATTAAACTCGGTTCTATTTTAAGAATTCAAGAATATCGCTGTGCGCATTGCATTTTTATGGACCATGAACTGCTGTGTATTTCATGTATTCCATCCGAATGGCTACCGCACCACATGGATATGGTTTATAATGAAATTCTACATTTCCTTTGTTTCTTCCTTGAAGCAATTGGGAAATGCGAGTTCAGGTATGTGCGGGTATGATGAAATAATTGAAAATTTTGAAAAGTTCATAGGATAGTAGATAATAAGGCTTAGTTTAAGAAGTATGAGTGATCGAAATATCATATGATGAAAAATATGACTACCTTAATAGTTTATGAACTGCATACATTTCGAAATTCTCAAATTGAACATACATACCATTACATATTAACCATGCTGCTGATGAATGAATAGGGGCTGATAGTCACTCATCGTAAATTGCGAATCAGGGCCAATTTTGTGAAGAGCATAGGGAGGGAATGGCTGTGCAGGAATGCAGAAAGGAGGCAAAAGCCAACTGAGCTGCCTTTTTTGTGTGGAAACGACGAGGATCCAGGAAAAATAAACTGGAGCAGATAGCTTAAAGGAAAAATGAAAGGGGAAGGGGAGGGGGTGAGCTTAAAAGGCACATCGCGATAGGCCTGTCGAACGAGGGCCGATCAAAAGGAAGGAAGGCCTGACAATGGGACTGAGAACGGTCCCTCGAGGCTCGTTGGCTGCCCAAATGTGCCAGCAGCAAAAACACACAGCCATTCTCGGCGGCAGTCTGCAGTCACATATTCCCCTCTCACAATCCGACACTCCTGCGCATTATAAATTTCAATAAAACGCCTTTTTGATGGATTCAATCCGCTTACATTTCAGATCAAATATCAAACCCGAATCTGGCAATTTGTCAGGATCTTTTGCTTGAAGGAAACATCACAAATGATGCCGAGTTCATATCATCGTCATACATCGTAGAAATAGGTAAACATAAAAGCCCACCTTCTTTACTGTATTAATAACGCTATAAAAGCTGATTTTCATGGTAAAAAGTTTTTTTTTTTAGAAATTTCAACCCTCTATATTCGTGAAGATAATCCCGAATTGGAATGTCGATTGGAAAAAGTGGTGAACCATGGATTAGAGGCTGGAAGATCTGAGCATCTTAAACACGAAGTTTCGCTATTTGGCAACGAAAGCAGAGAGCACAATTTCAATGCGCAAGTCAAGGTAAGGCATTTGTCAAAGATCAATATAAAAATCAGCTAAAATAATCGTGTGTTAAATAAAAAGAATAGGGGTATCATTTGATGGGGAGCTTCGCTACTCTTCGTGTATAAATAACAAAACAGCTTCTCAGTTTGCATGAAAAGCTAAGTGCCGTTAGACAAAAGAGAATGGAGGAGAGAAGGAGCGGAGAAGAGAAGAAAAGACAAAGCCGAAAATGGAGTGGGAGAGGTCCCTTTTTCCCTTTTTACTACTAGACGCATTGGGAGAGGGGGACCTCTGGCAAAGACTGCCTCCCTTTCTGAATCGATGTTATATCTTTTTTCTGCTTTCTCTCTCTCTCTCTCTCTCTGTGCCTGCATGCTTCTTCGTTACTTATTCCTTTCTCTTCATCTACTTCATTCCTGCCTTCAAGCTCTCATGTTCTTGTGCTCTATGCCAAGCCTTCTTTCTGCATATTCTGCATATAACCGTGGGAAAAGGACAGTTGCGGTTAGCCAATCCCCCCAATTCTCAGTCAAGAGCTGCTTCTCAGAGTAACCCCTCTTGAGTGGATGGCTAAGGGGGACGGTCACTACTTTGACTCCTATTGAGTCAGAGACCTTCTGTAGTCCACACTCACACCCATTCGTATTCCACATTCACTTTTTGAGGAGAAAGTAGAGAAGGGAGGTAGGGAAAAAGGGAAAGGTGGGTGTGGAATACAGGAAGCTTGAGTCAAACACAATTATTGCCAATTAGAATGATTGCGCACACGTATTTCTGACGTAATATGCTTGAAAAGATGCAGAAAAATTCTACCTATATCAATGAAGTACATAAATCTAGGGTTGTCTCATTAAAATTGTGATACGGAAAGGAGGGAAAAATGATAGCTTGAGATATAGCTGAATAGCTGGATTCCATAAATAGTATATCTCGAACTGGGTAACTGGGAACTAGGAATGCGTAAGAAGAGTGCGTCTTGGGACGAAGAAATTCAAAATTCAGCAACAGAAGAAGAATAAAGAAGGAAGAAGAAGAAGAAATGAGTTGAGTTATGGAGGCAGAGAATGAATGAGTGAATGAAGTATGAGAATATAGCCAATGTGATAAAGGAGAAGAAGGGAAGAATGGAACGCAGTGAAAACTGGGAAACTGACTGCCAAAGCAGTGAAGCAGTACGTCTAAAGTAGAAGCTGGAAGAAATTCACTAGGGAAAAGGGAAGGCTCAGGAAAAGAAGAAGAAGAAAAGAGGAAAACGAACTCGAATTAGCGAGTCGAATCATCCACACAGGCACTGGCAATTTGTCATGTGCTGAGAATGCATCCCTTAAAATCCAAGCGTTGAGAAGAAGTGATGATAAATTGCTGAATATATATTGGCAAACTAAGAGAAAGAGTAGCCAAAAGTGATAAAAGATATCGAATGGGAAAAGGTGTTTTTAGACCTAAGAGATTTCAGGTGGTAAAAAGACTGACATTCTCCGATTCTAGCTTAATACACTTTGTAGTGTGTGTGGATGGACAACTATTGCTGGCTGAAGTACGCTGAGATAGTGCCAAATTTTGTTAAAACGATGATAATTTTAGGTAGTGGAGCATGATGTTAATCTGTTGACTGCCGGGCATATCTCTGCGATTCTACAGTATCCAGCTAATAAAGTTATCGGTACTTCGCAAAAATATGAACAAAAAATGTTGAATTTCGAAATTTAGCGCAATTAGAGAGAGTGGAGAATAACCACGATAAATGGTGGATCATTGGTAATCCTACTTGAATCTATGAACTGAAGTATAGGATTTTTGAAATTCTAGCTGTAGTCATTGGCTGCGGCTTCCTTCTACTAGCTCTGGGATGGCTGATTTTGTTCATCTACTTCAATACATGCGGTGCTAGTGCGAGGGCTATAACGTCGACTCAGCAATTCAAATCAGAGACGAAAGAACGTGTGTTCACGATTCCATGGACGAAGTAAGATAGAGTTATTTCGAACTTGAAAATAGAGGGAATTAATACAACTAATACGTAGGTACGACAAAGGTAGTACGGACATTCATAAAAGTAGTATGGCAAAAGAATGAAATAATAATTTACGAGTTTCTAAAAACGCAAATTTTGTTAACTCTTTTCCATACTACTCTTATTAATTGGCAAGATAAGTCGAATCTTGCAATACGCGCATAGTTTAATGGGCGTGGTCTATTAGGCACGCCCATAAAACTATGCGTGTGATTCGTATATACTCACAGCAGAGGTTCGTTTGACATGTGGAGCTCTACGAAAGTGTCTGTCATGATGCAACCAAAATTCCATAAAATATAGCCATAAATCCGATCAAATCCGTCTATATGAGTGTGCGGCTTGAAAAGCTGGGGGCTCAAGATCTAAAATCTGAAATAAAATAATGAACCAATAAAGAGAAAAGAAGGCCTTCTGAACTGGTATCCTCAAGTCACTTTTACCCTTTTTTTTTTCGAAGTTACTCTTTTTTCTCTTCTTCATGTTATTTTCCAGAAAAGGGTAACTTTTATGAAAGACTAAGAGTAACTCGAGGGTAGCTAGTGCAAAAGGCCAAAAATAAAAGGATTTGTATGTATATATATAATACAGCTAATTAGCGATGAATTGCAGCATCGAAAACAACCAGCAAATCTCGAAGGAAGTGGCAGGGAATAATCAACAAATATCTGGCAATGTACCTGAAAGCAGATATCGTCTAAATGGTAAGTAGAAGCGAAAAGTTCAAACAGACCTAGGCAGACTTTCAGCCAAAATGATCAAATTCAAGGAGGGGGGTACGTTAAACAAAATTCTTTATAGAAAAGTGATCCATAAGGGGGTACGCACGTAAATTCTGGCTTAAGCCCTGCCTCTAGGTCTGATTCCAAACATTTCACATAACAATGAGAAGAAGAAGAAGAAGAAGAGCTAAAGATTGTAGAGGAAACGGGCAGTGATCTTTCTGAAAGAAGCAGGAAAAGCTGAGAAAATAGGGGAAAATTAGCTGAAAAAATGAAAAATTCTCGATATACGAAATGTGCGCTGCGGCTACGAATTCATATTTTGAATGAAATTCAATGAAAAGATTACTCTTCGCGCTACTTTATGCCAAGATTCTTTTGTTTTGCTTGGAGCACTTTACATGTTTTGTCGAATCTCTTCTCGACAATTTTCCGCATCTTCCAAAAGAGGAAATGAGGATAGAAAAAGCTCGACAGACTCGAGGGCAAAGGACCCTTCAAACTGCGATGTTTTCGTGAGACAAAAGAAGAATTGAATAAGAGAATCAGATCAGTACAATTAACATTAACCGATTAGTAGCGGCTTTAGAATAAAATAAAGTTTAAGCTGCGACTTGAGGTGTGAGTTATAGGCAGAGACAGCCCCGTAGAGCGTGTCAAATTCAATCATAATCGCTCAAAGGGGAGGGACAGAAAGGGAAACAGATTTATCTAGTACTGCAGTGAAATATCGACATTTTTCAAATTGGTTGCAATAAATTTGAAGAAGGATAAAGTCAGGGGAAATGTGAATTCCTCAGCACCGGAATTTACATGGGAGCATTTTCGATAAATGAATTATTCAAACTCAAATTTCCTCAGGCAAAAGGGATCTATGAGAAAGTCAGCAGAGGAGACATAAAATTGTAACTAAATATTTCATCAGGAGAAATGATAGAGAAGAAGGAATTCAACTGACATTTAGGGATGCGAAATTTTATCATCGAAAAAATTAATCTTAGAGACGGGAATTCCGAATGATCGCGGAAGTCAACTTGCTTCGGGCAGAGATACGAAAAATAATGGATCGAAGCGGAAGAAATCAAAGAAACGAAATAGACAGAGGGAAACTGAATCTCGGACTAATAATAATGGAGTACAAAATACTGATACTGTTCATCAAAAAGTCACAATTGATGAGCCAGTTATTGAAGCTCCAATATCAAAACAAGCAAATTCTGTAGATCAAAATCTAAGGTAATATTATTATGTTAGCCAATAAGTTTTTGTAATTGTACAAACTAGCATCAACGAATTTCATTGCTGCTTTTTTTTTTTTTTTTTTTTTTT
>LIAE01008543.1:164579-190242 GCA_002287525.1 Diploscapter pachys | reverse complement strand
ATTGGATTATCCCGTTTGGTTATACTTTGAGACCAAGGCCTGCTCTACTCCCCACAAAAGTTTCGGCTTCTTGAAGTCTTCCCTCGTCGAAGCATGAGATAAAATGCCCAACGACTAGTTGCGTGCCGTCAGCAATGCCTTCTCCGAGCGATTCAAGGCCCGTATCAACGCTAAAAGCGGCCATTTCGAAAACTCTTAAGTTATTTTTTATCGTTATGTTATCAATTAATTATTTTAAAAATTTGAACCCTATTACTTCAATATTTCGGGTTTAAATCCCAATTTAGTGGTGCCTCCATAATTTTTCCGCACCCTGTAATAGAAGCCACCGGACTTTTGTTGTTCAACCTTTCAAAAATCGAACATTTTCAAACCGTTATAACTCTTCATCTATACATCGTAGAGACTTGAAATCAGAAGTAAATATGCTTCAAATACTCAAAATAAAAATATAAAAGCTTCCCAAGGTGATTTGAGTAGGGTAATGGGTAGTTCTGGAAATCCAAGGGGAACCTCAATTAGAGGATTTACGGTATCGCTTAATTTAAGCATTTTGTTATGGACTACCAAGTATTCAAGGATTTATGCTGTGGTTGGTCAATATACGAGGAAGTAAGTAGTTTAAAGTCGATTAAAAATTTTTTATTTTGTCACTATTAATAGTATTTAGTTGCTTCAATCGTTTATCGGGAATGAAACAAATGCAGTTGCAAGCATCGGTAAACTTATTTCATGTGCTCTGGCTCTTCATCGATCGTTTACTTTGGCTGAGTAAGTATTAATATACTGTCGATTATAAACGAGAGAGGTACTGCTATCGAGCGACCCCTCTTCCCGCTCTTTTTTGTTTAGCCATATGCGTACTCGATTTTCATTGTCAACGTGGAGAGAGAGAGCGAAGACGGCGAAACAAAAAGGGACGAGATGGGGGTCTCTCGCTAGCAATACTTCTCTCGTTTATAATGGAGTTTCTTCGATAGACATACAGAATTTGCAATTAAACAATTACTTAGAATGCTTTAGTTCACCAAATGGCAAAATATTAAACCTAATAAAACAGCTATTTAAAATAGTCTTTATTGCATATATCGCTTTGGCATGCTTTTATTTAATATCCACTGCAATTATCTATTATTTTATACACTTCGAATATCCAAAAGATAGTCTGGGATTCAAGATTGTCGTTCTAATGTTCTACTTAGCAGTAAGTTCATTCTGCATTTTGCTACGTAGTTAATTGTGCAATATTACAGACTGCAAGTCTTCTTTATTCGAGTATTTTCGTAGATGGAATGACTATTATTATTATTCCGATAAGTGCAATATTCATATTAGTTAAAGTTCGGAAGCATTACAGTCAAATGACTACACTAAAGAAAAAAGATGAGACTGGTCTGAATAGACGTCTAATAACGCATGTATGATGATTTATAATAAGATTTATGCTTTATGAAATATTATGCATAAAAGATTTCGTTATATATGCAAATATTTAGGTCATATGGGAACTTTTCACAAATAGCATCAACAATGTTGTTCTTTTTATGTCATACATAGGTGTAGATGAACTCTATATTGTTCCATTTGGAAAAGCGCTGAGAAAATATGATTATCTATATTATTTGATTATACTAATCTCAACAGTAATTAATATAGATTTGTTCTTCATATATTGAAGAAAAATGAATACGTGTTTCAGAGTATATTAAGAAGTATGCCTATATATGGAACAACATTTCAAACAATCACTCTATATTTTCTAATCAAAAGAGCAATAAAGGCGAGTTTACCAAGAATGATCACAAACATACATACATTTAGCGCCTCGAAAATCAAGACAAGGAAAAGCAGGAAGTAAAGAAGAATCAAGTAGCCCCTCAAAGAAAAATCAATGACATGCCAGTAATCGATAGTTCTAACATATGAATGATCAGCATTTATTAAAAATGATTAATTTCAAATTAGCTCATTCGACATTCTCCATATTTGTACCATTGTTCATCATTTATTTGTCATTGTGAAATGTGTAATTCGTATGTGTATTTTCAAAATCAAATAAATTGTCTGAGTGACAAACTTAATGAACACCTTAGCAAGTTGCCTTGAAGACCTACTTTTTATGAGATATTCAGATCAAAGACTTCAATATAATTTGTATCTGAAAGTTTTTAAAACCGTATCAAATCGTCGTTAAATGCATCAATTGTTAAAATTCCCACTTTTACTCTCGTTAATGAATTGAAAAACAAGGAAAATAGCGAAATTTATCAATTGCACTACAATTAAATTTTTCGAATCTTTAGCTATTTTGTTTTCTTCCTAGCCTTATTATTCCCACTGAGTGGGGTCGGCTACCCTCTGTAATAGGACAGTCGACCTATCCTAGCCACACAGGACTAGTGGCCCGGCCCGAGGACAGACGGTTGTTGTGTGCAACAGCCGAGGGATTTTTCAGTGGTTTTATTCATTACCAATATTCCTTAAACCCCTTGGTTTGAGTCGAGGTGAGAGCGAACTTGGGACCTTGCTCTTGACAATAATATACAACCACTGCGCTAGACCACCTCTAAAATAAATTTAGTTTTATCATATCTTCTGTCCAGATATAATAAATTTGGTAAATTAATCTGGAAGATCTATATGTAATATTTTAACATAAAATATAATGCATTGCAACATTACTTTGCGTTATAGGATACTTGAGCATTTCTGGCTGCGAATATATAATTTTTTGCGGTCACATCTCGTTCTAATGAGAATTAGTACCACTTCTGAAAATTTTTGGAATCAGAATCTGAATCGGAATTGACCAAAGATCGCCGAAATCGGAGTTTCACCTCGCCCCTGATGTTAAAATTCACTATTAAATCAGCACGTAGAATCTATGCATCATCCCAATATCTACTTTGATCTATTGATGAATACAGGCGAAGGTAGAAGAATGAATGAGAAACTGAAGAGAAAAAAGATGAGAAATGGAATGAATTAGGTCTGTCGAGATTGCATCAAAGCCTCGATGCGACGGTTGCACATCGATTTTCCCTCGACAGTCCTCCTTTGCATTCTGTCAGCCACATTCTGCACACTTTGCGAGGCTGTTTCCTGCTCTTCAAGTAAGGGTTTCTTGCAAAATTATGTGAATTCAATATTTTCTTCATTATTCATATAGTATTTGCACAGAAAATAACAAAATTCTACCGAATTGTTCATTCGCTTTTCTGCATGAATTGGAGAAAGTAATTCTTTGTCCAGCTCATTCCTTCAAATGCAGATGAATATTGCCCAGTTGGATGGTCTGTGCTGCGTAGAGAGGATGGCTCAGCGCACACTTGTGACCCGACGGCCTTCAACGCCAAATGCCCCAGGCCGCACAACTGTGTTCACTCCAAATGTGGAATCAGCTTCTGCTGCGTTCATTCAGGTAAGTTATTTTATGAAACATCGTCAGTTTCGCATGGCATAAATTCAGATAAACTAGAGAAATGGAAGAGACAGGAAGAAATTGAGAAGGAAATCGAGGAAAACAACGCAGAAGAGGAAGAAGAATTATAGAATGGTTTATTTTCAAGGAAGTTAGCATTGTCATATTCTGGCACTTGTGTTTTATATTGTCAATTTAGGATGGGTCAAGTTTTTCTATCTCTGAAAGATCATGGAAAATGAAGATAAGCGGAAACGTATCACTCATTTCGCATTTATGAAGTGTCGGTTAAAAATTAGGGGCTCCATATAAAATTTCAAAAATAAATCAAACGTCAATTAGCTAAAGTTTTGATAAATAATTTGATACCTTTCATGGTGGAGATATCTCTAGAACTCTTCTTCATAATATGATGAATAACTTTATTAGAATTTTGCATAATCTTATCAAAAGATTCTAGGTTTTATCAAATTTTGATAATTTCTTCAAGTGAGATTATGTTGTAAAGATTTTTAATAATAGCTTTTTTTTCTTGTAAAAGCCTGTATTCATCGAAAAAGTTGACCGAACATCATAATTATAAAATTCTGCCTCGTAATTGAAGTACAGGGAAATATTTCGATAAAAAGTTGATTTATTGCAGAGAATATCTGATTTGTCATTTCCACTTAAAATATATTTGGAGAATCAACACATCTCCACTCGTTCTGAGTCGTCCTTCTTTCCTCGTACCCCTACTTGCGTCTGTACTTGTTTCTGATTTCCTGTCTGATGGCCTCCTCTGCAAAATCCTTCGTTCAGAAATTTTGACAATGCAGCGCAATTCATTCTGTATATAATTCAAACATCTGTTATCACTCTCTTAATTTTCTTTCTTTCGCTTCTAACCTTGTTCAGCCGTGAGTCCTTTCCTCCTTCCTCTCATCGTTCCATTTTGTGTCCGATTCCTTGTTTCATCCAAATCAGACAGCCCATCATCAAGTCTGAAAACAGTCCTTGTCTTGCTGATGGTTAACCTTCGATCATCACTTTCATGTTTTCTAAAGACTGCTCTGATATGTCCGACATGAATTCCAAATATTTATCGCATTTTTCAATGATGGCATAAAATTTTGATTTTCATAGTTTTTGAAAATCCAAAGAACTCACGGAGTCTCTTCATCGAAGTAGGCATTGCTGGCAGACTGGTAAAGAGAGACGGGCAGTTGCTGTGGCTGATCTGCCTGCTCTGGGCACGGCTCCTTCCGACTGACCCCGGCTGATGGCAAGGGGCGAGACTTTGGAAGATCTGCATTTAGATATTCTTCTGAAACGAAACAATAATATTATTAATTACACATTCATGGATAGATCACAATTCATCCTCCCTCCCAAATAAAGACATGAGCAGAGAAAGCGGAAGAATTTCCATTTAGAAAAATTTATGATAGAGTTGAAGGAACAGAAGATAGAAAAAGAGTCAAGACTTATTTATAAGAAAAGAATGATGGCGTGAATGAGTTTCAAGTTGTACCTTCAAACCTATCTTGTGCCCGATTTGCATGGGCGATTCTGGCGATGAATCTGCGGCTGTCGATCGAATATTCCACTCCTTCGGCCACTGGGCGAACGCTTCTCGAAGCCGCTGTTCTGCACGGGGCTGAACTAGGAGTTCTGCAATAGCGACGATAGATTACTCCAACTTGTTAAAAGTGAGAGACGAGTCTTTTCACTTCATCTGTTATGAAAAGTAGAAATGGAAGTCTTGGCTATTGACAAGAATGTGATAAGAAGATCTTGTTTTCATATGTTCATCAATTCACCAATTCACTGCCGTATATTATTCAAGTAGTCTTTCAGTAAAAAAAATTGCATCTAAAATAAAATTTAAAAAAAAACAATTATTGTGAAAATAGAAGAGACTCAGTACTTGTTGCAAACATTAATTCATAAACTTGCCCAACTGTAGAAGAAGAAGTCGAAGAAATGAATGGGGAATCGAGGTTTCTGCTCATATCTGCCTGCTGTTTCTGGATATTCTGAAAATGAAGAATCAAATTTCGAAAGAAAGTCATTTTTCTTGCGATGGTACTCTATGCCATGCCTTTGAAGAAGTCTCAAATCATCTTCTGGTATCAATGAGAGGACGTAACAAATTTGAAATTTCACTGAATTCGAACTACTCTTTTCATGTCACATGTTTCGAAAGATAGTCGCTTTCAGATTCTTCACTTACGTATTTGTGATCCTGAAACCAGTCATCCATGCACTGTTTGGCAATCGGGTCTTCCAGGTAACGGGCTTCCAAAATAGAGATCTTCTCAGAGTCGAAGATATTTCTCTGAAGGAAATTGGACGTGATCAGAGATGAGTCGGAATTCCGAAAGAGTATCCCTATTTCTCTGTAGACTATGTATTTTTATTTTTCCCTTAAAAAATAGGAATCGGAATAAGAACGTACAAAAATGGTAGAGAAATAAAAGAAATTTTGCGTGAAGTAGAGAAAAATATTCTCTCGTGTTGGAGTTCAGACCAATTCTTGACTGATCTTACGCAAATGTCAATTTCGAACCTGTCTGTGTTTCAAAACAACGGTCCTGTCAGACCTGTCAGAAGTAGTTGTTTCGTCAGACGAAGACCGGCCTGCAGCTGCCCTTTCCTCCTGTCCTTTGGATTCCTTCGAAAGCTCTAAAAATGAAGAATTCTCATATAGTGCCAGAAATGTTGTAGAACCTAGGAAGAGTATTTAAAAATCTCGCAACCTTCCAAGTTTTAAAAAAAAAAGCACTCAGATTCAGAGGCTTTTTATTCGAAGTATAATGAATTTTCCATTTCTCTCACCTACCTTCGAATTTCCCCTGCAACTCGTCGATTTTCCTCTGCGATTCCTCACTCTGCTGCCTCATCAATATCTTCATTTCTGTGAATTCACTCAGAACTCGTTCCAGCACTTCATTCTCCTGAAATTCAGCTCATTCAAGGAACTCTTGCAGATGATCGGAAAAAGAACTATCAGAGATGATCGCAATAATAGGAATTTGGAAGAAAGCTAGAGTTTTAGCTTTCAAATTCTTGAATATCTTTATATGCATTTCTGTTGCTCAAAGATTCACTTGATTTCCTTTCGATTGAATGAAATAATCCGAGTGATGGAAATAAAGCAGAGAAAGTTGCAGGATGAATTAAAAGATATATAGACTCAATTTTGTGCGCAATTCGCCTAATCATTTGAAAGATGGATTTGGTCACTTTTCCAACCTGTTTATTTTCATTCTGCTGTCTGTTTTCCTTGTCCTCCTTTCCACCTGCCAAATCCATCTGTAGCCCCGTTTTGTGCTCTGCGAACAGCTGACCGAAACTCCTCTGCCTGGCCACTCGGGAATTCCCTTCAATCGTCTGAATTTAATGAATTCACGTTTATTAGTCGGTAGAAAGTAAAGAATTTCGAGTTATTATTCTGAAAGACAGTTCAAATCCCAGTTATGAAAGAATTAGATTCAAAGTGACAACAGATAAATTAGCTTGCTGTGAGGAATGAAAGTAAGCTCAATTTGTGTGGTCTTTTTGATATTAAAGGTAATCTGTGAAATCTACACATTAAATTACTCTTTTAAAAAAAAAGTGATATTGAAACACGATTTTAGAAACCCCTTGTTTGAATTTCAAGATTAGAATCATTTCAAAATCCGATTTATCGCGGAAGACAATGAAATTCCGAACCTGTGAGATGTCAACAGTCCTTCCGAATGCGACCGTCTTCTTCTTGGAACTAGGTTTGGCAGAGGCGGCAATCGATCGATCAGCTGAACTCGCCAGGCACGATTTCAGATCCTTCTGAATTTCATCTCTCATTCTGTCAGAGGAATGTTCTCCATTTTTCTTACCTTGACTTTGAGAAGCTCCTTTTGAACTTTAACCTGTTGCTTGGTTTGAATAGCGGGCTCTTGGTTAACTGCAGACGTCGTCTGGCACTGTACAACTTGGTGAGCTAGATTGAGCTGTGCCGACTCGGGACGCTCTGCAATGAAGTGATTTGACAATTATTCGAGGAGTTCATGGAACTCAAACGCGCTTCTTCCCAATTATAAGCGATGATACTTGGAAACTAGCAATCCATAAGAGAAATGTTAATCTATGATTATGTGATCTCCACCCAGTTTCTGCATAAATATTGACAGCGAATAAGATGAGGAGAAATTCGATGGATAACTAGAGGAAATCAAGTGGAAAAAAATAATAAGAATCGGCATTTTACGATACCTCTTTGAGCAGGGATGAATGACGAGATGCGTAGATCAGTCGAGTTTTCTGCTGACATCCACTGTGCGCAGAGTGACTGAATTACGGTAATTAACAATGAAATTAGAATTTAAAAAAGAAAAAATAACGAAGTGGTCTAAAAATTCAGCCGAAAACGGCAGCTCGTGCATTCAAACAACCAATTTGCCGCAATTTCTGCCTGTGCCCAAAAGCAACCTCTGCCTGTAAATTCCTTTCCTTTCGAATTTGACATTGAAAACCTGTAGTGAAAGAATACGAGATTTCTGGCTGAATATACACTGATTCTATCCAATTTTATGCATTACTGTTGATTCGATACAGCTATCTTTAAAACACTTTATAGGCAGACCTTTAGAAAATGAAAGTATACTAGAATTCGAATATCAAATCAAAAATAAGAAGTAGGGGAAGTAAAATATGATGGTAGTAGGTGAGGGGATGATAATATAGGGATATTCGAGCAAATCAAGATCACAATACAAGAATGAATGAATGGGTAAATGGGTAAACGAGTAGATGGGAATATGGGGGGTATCGTTGACTGTCTGTCTGTGTCCGTGTCTGACTGATTGCTTGACTTGATCTACTGCTGTCTGCAGGCACTCTGATTGGCCATCGATTCATTGCCCCCTCCTGTTTGTCTGCCTCTGTTGCGCGTGGGAGTGGCCCTCATGGTCTGGTTTGGGTTGGCCGACTCGTTGAGTGCCGCCTGCTGTCCCTGCTGCTGCTGCTGCATCTGCTTCTCGTTGTCAGCTCCCCAGGCAGGGGAATGCGTCGAAGTGTTGGAGGCTAAGTTGCCTCCCCCAAGCAGAGTCGAATTCGCGCTAATCGAAAGAGCCGTCGAGAGCTGCAAAAAAAACCTATTGATTTTTAAAGAATTCTATGATTTATTCAATTTGACGAATTGTGCGCCTTACCGGTTGCTTGAGATCGTTTTCCTGAGACGTGCTCGTGTGGGTGGATCGGTTGACTGCACTGGAAGTGTTGAGGAGACTGGAATTTGCACTCATTGCGTCCCTCGACCTGTTCGCCTCTTCCTGTCTCTGCAGATTCACACTTCGAACCTTCTCTGCTTTCACAGCCAGAGCCTGCTTCTGTGCAGGACTCAGATGGCTCACCCTGAAATTCATTCCTTCATGTGTTTTACCTTGTGACAATATGTCTGATGTCTTCTTTGTAAATGCTAGAATTAAATTGATTAATCGAGAAAATGAAAAAAGATTTGCATTGCAGACAGATCTCTAATATCATCAGGACGCTGAATGAAAAACCATCTCATAACTGATCCGTCTTTAACTTATCGAATTAGAAAAGTGACATCTTTTCCAACTGTATATTTGTATGTGCCCACCCGGATACAGCAGCCTGCATCATGGCGTTCTCCTTGTCGACGCCCTTCTTCAGCTCCATGTACAGTCTCTTCCAGCGCACTGCCTCGCTCGTCAATCTCTCTTCTATTTCATCCACTTCGTCCAGAGTCTGCAAATTAAAACATCACTCATTTTCAAGATTATTTTGTTTTCCAATACGAGTATTTCTTTCTCTGCTCCACGCGTCCTTTCCCTTCTTGCCCTATTCTGTTTCTCTTCTTTCCGTTTACGTATTCGATTTCCGCCGGAAAGAAGAGAAAGAAGAGAAAATGATGAAAGAAAGGGAAACATGCTTGGGGCAGATAAATATTTTTTCGCATCAGAAAGTTTCTGCCCAAGACTGATTGTAATTTATCGATTCATCATATTCGATTAGTGCTATTTTCATTCCGCCTATCTTCTATACCTCTAGCTATCCCCCTGCACTTCTCATAGTCCACTGAAAGAATCATGAGTTAGTGCATATTGTGAGTGTTCTCTTTTTCAAGAAAAACAATATTCCACTGACCTCTTCCATTTTGGCGACAGATTGTCTGCTCTTCTCGCGTTCCTGTTCGAGTTCGGCCTCAAGCAACTGAATGCGACTCTCCAATGCCTCCCTCTGAAGACCGTTCTGCTGCGAAGCAGCCATTGCACTGCTCATCTTCTCCATCTCGGCCTCCAGGGCAGCAACTCTTGTGGATCTCTGCAAACAAATTTTCCCTTTCAAAATCGTATTTTGGCGAAGAATGAGGATAGCAAATTTTGTCCACATCAAACGATGTTAATTTAGTGCTGCCTTCAACATTGAATTCCCACCTCGTTCAACAGTGCATTGGCACCTTCTTTCTCCTCTGCATGCCTGGTCAGTTCACTTTCCAGCATCTGAATGCGAGTCCCAAGTCCCTCGATCTGCTTCTGACTGTTTTCCTGGGTGACAGAAGCAGATGCAGTCAGATCGTTCATCTGACCTTGCAGAGTAGTCACTTCTTCCGATCTCTGCAAAACATAAAAATTTATTCAGAAATTATAATTCATCTTTCCACCTGTTGCAGCAATGCAGCAGCACTCTCTTTTTCTTCGGCCTGTCTGGTCAGCTCTGCCTCGTACAGTTGCATCTGAGCCTTGAACTCCTCAATCTGCTTGCTGCTGTTCTCAGCGGTCGAAGCCATTACAGTCAGTTCACTGATTTTGCGCTCGAGAGCTTGCATTTCTTCGGATTTCTGAAAAGAGCATGAAAATCTTTTAACAATGCAATCTTCCTTCTTACCTCCTGTAGCAGTGCAGAAGCACTTTCCTTCTCCTCACCCTGCATGGCCAGTTCACTTTCCAGCATCTGAATGCGAGTCCCAAGTCCCTCGATCTGCTTCTGACTGTTTTCCTGGGAGACAGAGGCAGCTGCAGTCAGATCGTTCATCTGACCTTGCAGAGTAGTCGCTTCTTCGGATTTCTGAAAAACATGGCGATTCGTTCAGCAATTATAATTAACCTTTTCACCTCTTTCAGCAATGCAGCAACACTCTCTTTTTCCTCTGCCTGTTTGGTCAGCTCTGTCTCGTACAGTTGCATCTGAGCCTTGAGTTTCTCCACCTGTCGGTTGCTATCTTCAGCGGCAGAGGCGATTGCAGTCAGTTCACTGATTTGGTGCTCGAGGGCTTTTATTTCTTCGGCCTTCTGAAAAGAACATGAAAGTCTTTGGACAAGATCATCTTTCCTTGTACCTCCTGTAGTAATGTATTGCCACCTTCCTTCTCTGCTGCATGTCTGGCCAGTTCACTTTCCAGCATCTGAATGCGAGTCTCGAATCCCTCGACCTGCTTCTGACTGGTTTCCTGGACGACAGAGGCGGCTACAGTCAGATCGTTGATCTGGATCTCCAGAGCAGTCACTTTATCAGACTTCTGCAAAACATAAAAATTTATTCAGAAATTATAATTCATCTTTCACACCTCTTTCAGCACTGCATTAGTACTTTCCTTCTCCTCTGCATGTCTGGCCAACTCTGCCTCGTGCAGCTGCATCTGAGCCTTGAACTCCTCAATTTGTCTGTTGCTGTCTTCAGCGACAGAAGCAATTTCAGTTAGTTCATTGATGCGAGCTTCAAGAGCAGCAATTTCTTCAGACTTCTGAAAATTTGTGTTGAAAAAGTATCTCGTTGGTCTGATTGAAATATAACGTAAAGTGATTGTGATTCATCGAATGTGAAGAAGAGAAGTTTTAGAATTAGACATTTGAAGGAGAGAAAACAACCCATTATTTTTAACTCAAAAATATCGTGATCTCAATGAATTTCCCAAAATCAACTAAAATATCCCCTAAAGTGAAAATGAAAAATAGCAATGGTTTCACATAAATTTCAACTTCATGGTTATTTCTACTTCTAAATGAACTCATAACAAATCGCAGACCTGATGTAACACTACATTGGCACTCTCCTTCTCCTCTGCATGTCTGGCCAGCTCTGCTTCGTACATCTGCATCTGAGCCTTGAATTCCTCAATCTGCTTGCTGCTGTTCTCAGCGGTAGAAGCCATTGCAGTCAGTTCACTGATTTTGCGCTCGAGAGCTTTCATTTCTTCGGACTTCTGAAAAGAGTATGAAAATCTCTTAACAATACAATCTTCCTTCTCACCTCCTGTAGCAGTGCAAAAGCACTTTCCCTTTCCTCCACCTGCATGGCTAGTTCACTTTCCAGCATCTGAATGCGGGTTTCGAGTTCCTCGACCTGCTTCTGACTGCTTTCCTGGGCGACAGAGGTAGCTGCAGTCAATTCGCTGATACGAGCCTCCAGAGTGGACACTTCGGCGGACTTCTGCAATTGCAATGGATTTTAGAATCGTCTTGAAAGATAAAGGAGGAATGCAGGTGAAATTTAGAAATACAAGGAAATGCCCATGAATAGAATGTTTGGATGAGAATTTGACACAAACGTCAAGATCGAAAATAAAAAGTTGATGAAATTTATAACATTCCTCTTCACTTTTCCACTTTTCGGCACTTCAACAAATGCGCATACAAAAAGCATAGATATGGAGTGATTTTATCTCCCACTTGGATATGTTTACATAAAGTTTTTTTTCCAGATAATGGGATGATTTTATTCGCTATTAACAAGTTTTCTAGTCCAACCTGTTGCAGCAATGCAGCAGCACTCTCTTTCTCTTCTGCCTGACTGGCGAATTCAGCCTCCAGATTCTGGACCTGAGCCTTCAATTCTTCAATTTGTCTGTTGTTCTCCTCGGCAGCGAAGGCGACTTCCGACAGTTCATTGATCCGGATCTCCAGAGCAGCCAATTCTTCAGACTTCTGGAATTCATTTGTTTTTCCCTTCACAAAAATCCCTATGCTCATGAGATTGCTAGAGTGGTATAAGTAAAAACATTCAGGAAGTCAACAAAAGTTGAAAGAAAGTTTCAATAGAGGAATGATTGTTAATTACTAACTCATGTTTCTTCAGTTGTTATTTTAGTAATTGCAAGGTAGGATAAGATAGAGGAGAATAGACTAATACAAAAAGGGAAAATGCCACCAAGCGAAAGGATACTATATATGGTAAGTCGCATGGTTTTCGTGTGTGAATAAACATGAGAAAAAGTATTATCAATAACACAACTCGGCTTTGTATTAGTTAGGCGTCAAGTAATTAGGATGGAATGAGCTATTTCTGTCAATGCAACCCCGCATCCCTTTATGTCTTTCTATCTTGATAGAAGGAAATCATAACAAAACAGCCAACCTGTTGCAGCAGTGCATAGGCACTCTCCTTCTCGCCCTTCTGCCTGGCCAGTTCATCATCCAGCAGCTGAATGTGAACCTCGAGTTCGTGCATCTGTCTCCTCATGTCCTGTGCAGTGCTCGCAGTCGTATTTAACTCGTTGATCTGCGCCTCCAAGACAGTCACTTCGGCAGACTTCTGTAATCAATATCAACATCAATCTCCTCAAGTTTCATTGGCTTTTTTTTTCTAAAGTTTCCATCTTTTGATAATGGCACTCTTTATCATCTATTCAATAAAAAGCGTCAACTTTCGAGCAAGCCATTTCATTAGACCTAGGTAGAGTTTAGACAAGTGGATATCGTATAAGAGATAGTCCCCTTCATCCTCTTACCTCCTGCAGCAGTGCAACAGCCCTCTCCCTCTCGCCCGTCACTCTGCCCAGTTCGTTCTCGAGCAGCTGCAGGCGCATTTCGAGTTCTCCAACCTGTTGACTGTTCTGCTGAGTTGCAGTCAGTGAACTGTTCATCTCCACCATTTCTTCCTCCAAAGCAGCCACTTCTGCCGACTTCTGCAAATGTGAATTCATTTTTCAATAATTCTGCTATTTGTAAACTAGACTACATTTCATAGTGTCAGTCATCAAAATTCAAGTGCTTACATTAGCTTTGACAGGAATAGAGATACGACTTTGTGTATACCCCCCAACCGACTCATAATTCACTCCTTATAAAAAATAAAAGAAGAATAGAGACGGAATGGGGAAAATGGAGTTGGTTGACCAAGGGAGTATCGTCAAAACTGTTTTATCTCTTCAAATAATCGAACTTTTTCTCAGGGCTACTAATACTTTTGTCGATAATAATGAACAGCGTGATAGAATTTGTTGTAATTTGATGCTGTTTCCAACCTCAGTGAGCATCTGTGCAGCTCTTTCCTTCTGCTCCTTCTCCTTGATCAATTCGTCCTCCAGCTGCTGAATGCGCTCCTCCAGTGTCCCGTCCATGGTCGTGTCAACCTCGCTTACAGTCCTGTAGAGGGAAGAGGTGTTGCCGTCCTCGATCTCAGTCTTGTCTACATTGATCAGCACGTCATCGCTTTCCTGAATTCCCATAATAATCCCTTGCAGTTTAGGAGATGCCTTCTTGTAAATACTATTCGGAGTTTGTGAGACTCGAAGCAGTGAAGTGAGGGAATTTCAACTTTTATTACGAAAGCGTCAAAATTCGTACGTTTTAGGGCCCGTTCATTTCTTCTCGTCATTGTTCTTGTTAGTAAATCGACTTTTCGCACGTTTTAGCTTATTTTCAAAGTTAGATATGATTGTAAATGCAGAACTTATAAAATGACGAATGAGCAATTGAAGAGAATGAACGAGACGAATTTCCAATTAACTGAGCAAATATCTTCCTGCCTTCCTTACCTCGGCCCTTGCCTCTACAGTCTTCTTCTCACTCGCCTGCTTCATCAGTTGAGCCTCCAGTTCAGCGAATTTTTCTGAAACACCTAGACTTTCTTGAAGTTTTCAAAATCATAGATCTCATCTAAGTATGGGAAAGAGCGACTCTTCAATTATCAGGAAAGAAGATTAGGGATTTCGATTTCGTTAATTTTGGAATTATTAAAGCTATTTCAAATCAGACAATGAAATGTCAAAATGTTAACTCGGTAAGATTGAACAGAACTAATTCTAGACCATTGGCACACAAGTCCGTTCTTACAGAGGCTTCAGGATATTCTTTCTAATCTAGTCAATTTCTCTCACAAGAATCATTTCATTTTGCGCAAGCGAGGAAGTAAAACCTTACTGACCAGTCTCATCGAGGCCGTTCACCGTCGCGTCCATGAACGTCTCCTCCTCCTCTTCCTCTTCAGCGATAGACTCAGCACTCAGAGCAGTCAGCGCACTCACATCCCTGTCCTCTGCCTGTTCCTGTACAGATCTATTCCCGCTCAGCGAGGTGTCCATCAGCAGCGTCTCCTCCAGATTCGTCTGGTCCAAATTAGCATCAGCTACAAGCATGTGTCGCGACATGTTGCTGCAATCAAACGAATCAGTCAGATGAACGAGCAAAAAATGTTCCAAATTTTAGCGAATTGACGAGCATCATCGAGAAGAAATGAAACGGGAACTCTTATTCTATGTATCGAAAACCGGGGGAAGATCGAGTGAATTTTCTCTGATCTGAGTTGCAAACGCTCCAAGTCGTTCGTCAATGCAGATATAGAACTTTACGAATTCGGTAAAAGTTGAAAGACTGAAGCTTGGATTTGAGTAGTTTTTGTTTTAAAAAATTTCATTCCGAGCCCCGAAACAAGTGGAGTTTAAAGTCCCGAGTGCGATTCATCAAGTTCTGCTCCTGCACAGGCGAATTCGACGAACAAACGCGCCGTGTGACTGAATCCATGAAACTTCCGGAATCTTCGAGAGCTCCCTTCTGGGAACAAATCCTTTTATGCTGTCCCAGGAAGAGACTTTCGAAAATTTCGTAGATTCGGGGGCGCAAGTATCGGAGCGCGACATGGTCAACAATTTGAAAGATGGAATCGTTGATTTGCACAAACAGTCGAGTGATCATTTTGAGCGAGTATGTGAAAATGAGTTAGGAAAATGCTTCGAAATGGAATAAAATTGCAAGAGAATTCAAATTTTGAAACTTCGGAGAAAACGGATCGAGAAGAAGTGAAAATCAATGAGGGTTGAACAACCTCTAGCAGAATCATCTAGAATTTATTAATAAACGATAATTATGCAGGTAATGAGGGTAATTGACGATAATTACGAGAAAATTCGAAGAAAAAGCGAGATAAAGTCGAGAAGAAATTCAAATCGCTGTCTGTTCGCGCCACTGTGCAAAAAGGGAAAGGGACGTTGTTGATGAATGAATAAAAGAGAAAGAGAGAGTGTGAAAATGAAAATGCAATTTTGAGAAAAATAAAAATGGATTTTTAAAAAAAAATTCTTTTCACAAGAACAATTGCTAACTTGTTCGACCAATCAGTTCTGAAAAGAGACAAATCAAATCGGAAAATAATTTGATTTTTAAAACTTTCGAAGAATGATTTGGAACATTTCAAGTATATGGGTGCTAACGAGTTGGACCATATAGAGCAGGTATATAGGGGTAATCGAGAGCGTAGAATTCGAATATTAAGTTAGTTTTTATTCTAGAACAAGTTACAAGACTTCATTTAATAAAAGCCTTGTATAGCAAATATTGTAAGGAAAAATGTATCATACACATTATCCAAAACCCTACCCCTACCCTCTTCTATCTTATTCCATACTCTTTAGGCTGATAGATGCGTGGGTACTTTTTCATATTTATGTTTCGAATATTGATCGTTTTAGAAAGAGAAGTCTTCTACTAAATTGAGCTTTGTATCTTGTTCTAGAATAAAAACGAACTTCATATTTTAATTCGAGGCTCTCGATTACCCTATATACCTGCTCTATATGGTCCAACTCGTTAGCACCCATATGCTTGGAATATACCGATGATTTTTATTTTTGTGATCAAAATATCACGTTTTTTTTAGAATTCTAGTCTTGTTAGGATGAAGCCTTTGGTTATCCATTTAAAGTTTGTATGCAGTGATATCCCATTCTTAGCTTAGGCCTCAAGGATTTGGCACTCATTCGTTGAATTAGCTGCAGCTCATTATGAATTCGACCAGATTGCACACCTTTTTTTCTTCTCGTGAATTAGTTGCTGATTTGAACATTTTGAAAGGTTTTATTCGATTGTAAAGTGAAAAACCCGGAACATTTAGGCAGACTAGACGATAAAGAAAAATGGAAGAAATCATTGTGAGATCGTTAGAAGTCACGAAAATTCAACTGATTTGGCTGATAAATTACATCGAGCACTAATAAGGAAAAACCCTGACATTAAAGAAATGAATACTGAAAGATTGAGCAAAGTAATCAAGGAATAAGTTATCAGCTAGGGCGCTAGATGAATAGGCATAACTATATCAAGAAAGTAATAAATTTATGAATACTTAAAGCTATTATATTCGAGATAATTGAGCTTCTTTATAAGGAAGTTTTTTTCTTCTATCAACACATGTAGAATTAGTCTTCAGGTATTCATAAAATTACTTTTACGATAATGTCAATTTTTCTGATATCAGATTTTCGTTCGAATGATATAAAAGAAGAAAAAAGAAACAATGATGACCTAATCTCGGTGCTGCCTTTGAATGTGGTTGATTTGCGCGGAAATGACCGGGTCGTTTGTGAAGATGTGAGCCGCGAGGAGGAGGAAGAGCACTCCGCCAATGGCCAAGTGCGACAGGGTGTACGACCAGCCTGGGGTCGACGCAAATAACTGAAAATAGCTCAAAATTGGTGATCATTTACTTGAAATTCAATCTTTTTTTTTAAATGAAATGATTCTACAAGGTTAATAGAAAATTCAAATCCAGCTTCCATAAGAAAAAATATTCGTGTCTCATCATTTCATTAATTCGATTCGAAATTACGAATATCATCGTCAATTATGGCAAACTGATTATCGATGATGAAATTAATGGTAATGTTAACTGATCATAAGGAAAATGATTTACGAAATCTCACCAATTCAGAAAGCAGACAGGCGAATAATGCGAATGCAGTGAAGATGACCGTAGAAGGGGAAGGCAACAGATCCTCGAACACACTCGGAGTCTTGGCGCCCAAATAGGCAGAAATATGCCTCCAGCTGAAAAGACGAGAAATTAGCATAAAAGAATAGAAAGAGTAAAATTTTTTTATTTTGAAAAGTTGTTAATATTTAATGGACAAATATTTGATTGATAGAGCTCAATGAAATAGGAAAAAAATATTGAATGAGGGTGAAGATTATTAGGGCGCGTTCATACTAGGAAAACGAAAAAAACGGGGAGTACACATGTGAAATGAAGATAGCGCTTTTCTCTTCCTCTTTCAATTTGCACTCTCCGTTCTCTTAGTATGAACGCACCCTTAGATCTTGCATTACTAGAAACTTTTCATTTTATCGATTTCATGATAAATAAAATGGAGCAGTATTAACCTGTAAATGATTCTGCCGAGCATGTTGATGATATTGGCGAAGATGAAACCGACAGGGCCGAAATAGCTGCAGAGAATGAAGCTGAGAGTCAGGTGGATCGAGGCGGAAATGGCCATGAACACACCGTGCGAGACTATCTGGAATAGGAACGACTATCGAATGATTCGACATATAATTATTTAGTTCCAAACTCACCCCTTTGTTAGTCATGGAGGCCATTGCAAAGCACTCCGTGATGCCGTTCAGAGCGATTGTCCACAGGTAAATTGCGTAGACTGACAGAAGGCGGCCACCTGAATAAGGTATTTCTTTCCAACTCTGTATTTGTACTCCATTTTTTCCCAAAATTACATCGTCTAATTGGTATAAAAGAATCCATTAATTTTGTTGAAAATGGTGAAATTTTAAGACAAACTTTTCAATCAAACTTGAATAATCTGAATTGTCATTCTAGAAATTTTGCAATTTCGCTATTTTTCGGCTGAAGAATATATATTTCTGAGTTCAGATAAAATACACCCACCTCCATTATCGGCTAGAAGACTGCCTCCATATAGAGTGACTGCGATTTTGGCATAGGATAATCCGAAAGCACAGACGATCAGGCCTGACAGATTCATGACATACAGGATGTTCGACAGCACTGACACTGCATCGTCGAACGATTTCTCAAAGATAACAACTCATTGCAGAGGGAGGAAAGAGGGAAAGATTACTGTATTATTCTTGAACACTTTGGACGAGGACTGAAGGACAGAGGAGAAGTAGGCAGAGGCCAATTCTTCGATGGGCGCCAACGCAATGCGGGCCACCAAACTGCCCAGACGCTCCACCGAATCGTACACTGCTGGAATTAGCGAGTGTTATTCGAAGATAAGTGAAAGTGCTCATTCATGCAAGTTATTATACCGTCTTTCATCCAAATATGATCCGACTTTAATTGTTCTAGCTTCCCATTCACTCACTTTCAAACGTTCTTTCTCTGAGGCATCAAAATTAGATAGAGACTGAAGTAAGTAACTATAGCACAATGGCAGTGCGTTTAGAAGTGAGCAAATCAAACGACGGCGATTTTTAATCTCATTATTAGGAGAATTTTTGGCCTAGTTTGGTTTGAAAGCCAGGGCCAGATTTGGATGCGAAACCATCCCTTATTCGGTTCAAAACATTATCCTTCAAGACGAGTATACCTACCTTGTTGTTTGAGTGAGAGCAATTGGGTGAACGTCATAACATAGCTGCTGCCGTCTGTGAGCAGCTGCTTGAAGATGGAATGACCCGTCAGAGTGGCCACTGCGCGCACTGAAGTGACATCGATGCCAAATCTGAAGTGGCGTGTAATCATTTGAGTGAATGCATTGTCATGGAACATAAGGAGTTGAGATGTTTGTATGGTTGAATGATGCGAATTATCAATAGGCTGCTATAAATCCCGGTAAATTCCGATGAAAAGCTAATACTATTTTCCCCTAATCTCATTTCCTTTTTGTCTTTTTTCGCAGGGATTCAGAAACCGCCCAATAGTAAATGAAGAAGTGTACATACAATCGACAGATTTGCAGTTCGGTTATTAGCGCTATATAAACACAGCGGGACTAAATCATGTTTCTTTACAGTCCCTAATTGTAGATGTAGGGCTGGGAAAATATAGAGGCGAGGAGAGACGAAGGATAAAGGGGAGGAAACAGCGCGCTCTTTTTTTTCGAAATGAGAAAGAACACAGCGCAAAGAAGGTAAGGATAAATCGCGTTTTTTAATACTTTTAGTAGACATGAGTTTGTGCACCGGATAGTGTCTTTTCGAAAGGAAGAAATTTAACATGCAGAATTTTATCTTTACTTTTATCCCGAAAAGTCTTTTCTTGCAGTTCGTAACGGTATGGAATCAGATAGCAAGGCATCTAACAATGTCTTTCAAACGTATTTTCTCGTTGTCAACATGGTTTTATGTTTCCGAAACCGACGCTAGAAATGGTACTGGCACGACACTAATGCTGTCGGCTCAAAAAGTTTAATACCTGGTTGTCAATAAACTTGAATCTAATAAAACTAACCCGAATTTTGGAAAGAAGTCGGCAAATCCTCCAAACATCTTCAACTCCTCCGTCTTCTGCTTTGACAGTCGATAGAATGTTACGAAATAGTAGATCAGGTAGAAGAATGAGGCAAGAATCTAAATTTTAATTGAAAATGAAGGAAATCCAAATTTCTGAAAAGTTACCTGTGCAACAGCAAAGACGAAGAGTTCATTCTCCTTGGCCGGGTGGAAGAGAACAATCCACAGGAATACGGTAATTCGCTGGAAGGAAATCAGAATCGCCTGGGCAATGGCAAATTGACGATGCAGAGAGAAGCTAAAAGCCTTGTTCAACTCCGAAGTTTGTTTGAAGCATGACATGCTCAGTATAACGACATTTTTCAGATCTATTTGAAGGGTACTAGAGAGATGGGATTTGCGGCTCGAAAATCAGAACAAAATGTAAGAATGTTCTTGAGGCCTTTAAATTACGCTAGCAATAAATCATAACAATCTTCAAGATTTTGTTTCCATAATTTCGAATTATAGTAAAACTGTTGGATTCATTCAATGGCATATTTTTAAAAATAAAAATTTCAACAAACAACAATCAAGTTTCCAAAGTCAATGCAGAACATACCGTAATGCGATGACAGCAAAGGGCTCTGCACAGCTCTCGATGAAAGCAGCCAGCGGGAAGGAGGCCAGAATGAAAAAGGGAACCTCCACAGAGGAGGATGAGATCAGTCGCCATAACAGCGTGCACAGCACTGACAGAACTCCGCAGATCAACGGACTGCAAATTGATAATCAAACGTTTTGTCTTCGTCAATAACTAAGAAGACAGCATCATCTGTTATTGTTATTCTGAATTTATGAAAAGAGGGCAACATATTACACAACTCGAATAAGTCAAGTGGTGGAGACAACGAATGACAAAATTCACCATCGATACCAAATTTGTCTTGCATCGTTTCTCTTCGAAATAGTGAATTCATTCGTCAGATAAATAGTTGAAAAATTTTTAACGCACTTCAAAATAAAACGCTCGTTCAATTTACCTGCACCAGATGAGATTGACGAAGGCGGGCAGGGAGTCCTTGAGAATGTCGGCCTTCCGCATCGGCTCTCTCGTCAGGAAGAGAATCGTGCTGTAGAGCAGAGTCAGTCTGCAAACCACATGTTTAAAAAAAAACCGTTTTTGAATTGAAGATATTGCAGATTCAAGTTGAAACTATTTTTCCGCGAAATTTGTGAAGAGGAATCGAGATTTTGAAATATTCTAAATGAAGCCCGACTTGATTTTTTAAACTTCAATTCCGTCTGAATTCTAAAGACTAAAGACAATTAATTATCCAACCTGACATTGACCAATCCGAGGACGTCATTGTCCACTATCCGCAGCAGATATGCAGTGATCAGGAAGGAACAGACACGGGCGACCAACTGCAAATTAAATGGAATGAATAAGAAGAGAATTGTGGGGTAAATGAGTAGAAGAACGGCAAATGGCCTCATATCGTTGACAGTAATGTCAAACTGCGCTCATGCATTTGCTAAAACCGAGTTGATCAACATCAACAACTATAATTAATTGTTCGAGGATTTTTTCCTCCACTTTTCTTAGCTCCTAATCCGTTGTCAATTCATCGGTGATATTAATCAAATTTATAGATACAAAAGTCGTATCAGACCTACTTAATTTCATGTGTGTGCGTGCTTCAAAAGGTCAACTGTTCAATTCCAGTATGAAAAATATCCCAAACCGAATCCAGTCACTGATTTGGAGAATTACCTGAGCAGAGAAGTTGGTTGCGATTGAAGTGGCCAGACTCGAAGACATTGTTCAGTCAATTGATGTGTCTAAAATCATCGGAAATGCGATTTTTCTGGAGTTTTTAAAATAAATTCCTTTGAAAATCACCTTTTATCTCTCCAAACGATGTTCCTGGTTGCTGATTAGTGATTATTTGTTGATTTGGTTGACCTTGCTGCCTCGATTCGATTACATCTCCAGACGGTCTTCTCCACTCGACGCCCGCCTGCTTATGTTCTGTCTCACAGCAATCCTGTCCTGTCCCTCACCCAGTCCAGTCAGCTGTGAATTGTAAGGAAGCAAAAAGGAAAGGGGGAAAGCGAAAGAGAAAGGGAGAATGCAGAGTACACGTGGAACTACGGCCTGAAGAGGGGATGCTCACTAGCTGCAACTCGAAAACCACGAAAATTCAAACGCAAATCGATAGACAAATTGAAGATCGATAAAAATCGATAAATTCTGCGAGCCCAAGCCAATCGACCACTTGGAAAAAATCATTTTCTGCAGGCGATCGATGGATTTTCGCATTTTTGACTGTTCATTGCTCGTCAACCTTCGCTATTCCGCGATTTTCGATTCGAGTATTTTGTGAAGCTCGTGTCGCTCTATCGATTGCTGCCTGATTCGCCTCGATTCGTAGACTCCACGTCGTCACACTTCCATCTAATACGCAGCCATTCCTCACTCTGCTTCTCTACGTCATTTTATTTCCTTCTCTGCCATCGCACTCTGCATTTATTCCATTTCTCAGTCATTTTTTGTGATTTATTTTATTTTCTTATCGAATTGTCGTGTTTTGTGTCGTTTCATAACAGCTCCAAGCTGTCCACTTCTGAGTTGGAATGGCTGTTGCTCTTAAAAGGGGCTCAGTCAGTCCGTCTGTTTCGAGTAGAAGGGATGACAGAAATGGTGCGTTCAGATTTGTGGGTGGTGAAGGACGGCACAGCTGCGGATTTAGACAGAGTGACGATGTCGTTCATCTGGGACTGGTTCAACAGCGTCCTCAACATGCTCGGTCAGTTCTCCCATTTATTGATTATTTATCGAATGATGACAATAATCAGCGGTCATGTGATCAATCCATCTCGTTGCAGGTCTGAGCAAGAAGAAGGGTAAACTGGTGTTTCTGGGTCTAGACAATGCAGGAAAGACGACTCTGCTGCACATGCTCAAAGACGACCGCATGGCTCAGCACGTTCCCACTCTCCATCCCAGTAAGTCGACCTTTCATCTTATTCTCTTCACTTTGGAGATTTTGGAAAATAAACGACTATTTTAGTATTCGTAGACGCGCAAAATCCTTGTCTTCTTGACTATTTCATTTGTTCTCGAATTATTTAACTAGTTGTTGCAATCGTGTACCTTATAGACGATCATTCCCCTTATTTCCGAAAGTCGCGTGATCACCCCTCCCACTTTTCTGTTTCCTTATCACTTATCATTAGTCTGATCGCGCTTTTCCTTTTCATTCAAGGCCGAAATTCCTACGAATGAAATTGACGTTTCAAAAGAATTTTTTAAAATTCGCTGCCAGTATCCAAAGATCATGATCTTGGATTAATTGCATACTTTGTGGAAGTAAGATATATTTTGTAGAGATTTGTTAAAATACTCGATCCAATTAGTAACTTTTCCAATACACTTTGGATACTGCTACAAGCACGCATAAATGAGAAAAATATATATTTACACCATATCTAGATAACATATTCTTTATGAGAATATTATTATTCGGTACGATCAAATAATCCTTGACACTTTCAGCATCGGAGGAGCTGTCGCTAGGCGGAATTTCGTTCACGACATTCGATTTGGGTGGTCACGAGCAAGGTCGGTGTTGATTCTCTTTTTTATTAAAAAAAAACACCAGAGCATCAACGGACCCAGCTGTAAAAAGCGACATTTTAAATGTTAAATTTATGAAGATGTCTCTTTACGACCCAATTTACTGGTATCCTGTGGTCTGATTCACGAACGACTGGAAAGTGCTCTTTGTGTGTATGCTTCCTTTCCCAAATTTGAGAGGGATAAGTTCACATTGTGATCACTCATTTGTTCGCGGATCCAACCATTGACATGCCTTATAATGACCAGCTTCATCTCATTTCTTCATTTATTCGTTCAACCATTCGTTATTATCTCTGCTCTGTTTCAGCTCGCCGTGTATGGAGGGACTACTTCCCTGCAGTGGATGCTATTGTTTTCCTCGTGGATGCAGCCGATTTGGAGAGGATCAACGAGAGTCGCGTCGAATTGGAATCCCTTCTTCAGGATGAGCAGGTACATTTTCTTTTATTGAAAAAATATTTTATCATTTCATGCTGCTTTTGCAAATTTTTCTTTCGAAGAAATGTTATTTATTCATCTTCATGCTTTTTCCTATCATTATGTGAAGCAGCAGGTTTGAAACATTGAAGTAAAACGATACTGTTTTCGTATTCAAGTCGCTTTCATGTTTAAATTGTAGCGAATTTATTTGAAAAAAAAAATAAAATGGTCAGGTTTGATACTCATCTAAATTCCTATCTTGGAAAATTGAAATCTCTGATTTTTTATCTTAAAATTCGTATTCCTACTTCAGGGCTAGATGAACTTTCAACTTGTTTCTCTTTATCTTTTTGATTTTCATTCCTGAAACATTATCGAGTTAAACGAAAAGAAATTTGTGTGAATTGAGAAAGTCAAATTCTAAACATTCCTAGAAACATTTTGACACATCCTTCATTTGTCATAGAAATTTTCAATATAAATAACTTTTTCCTGTAAAAATTCGCAAAATAATTCCCACTTTTTCAATGATTATGATTCTCGTTTTCAGGTTGCAACTGCACCAATTCTGGTTCTGGGCAACAAAATCGACAAGGCCACAGCTCTGCCTGAGGACCATCTCAAACACTACTTGAACATCGGTCATCTCTGCACTGGAAAAGGTCAGAATATTCATTCATGAAAGTTATGCAATATTTTCTTTTTAAAATTTGAAATGAATGTACCATTTTTACCAATTTGCGTGGTTCTGGTCATTCCATCCGATTTCATCGTAAATACCTCGCCTCGATGATGATATCATGTGACTCGCATGTCATACTTGTTGTGATTCATCCAGAGAATGATCGAATTTTGCACTTTTCAACGCCATCTTATCCTGAAAGAGAACTTTCTTGAGATTTTAATTTTTGAAAGAAGAAAGGTATGAAGTATCGAAATTAGGGTGTGAATATATAGGACTTCCCAGAAACGTTTACTTTTTCGAGCCTCTCATAATTTCTCGATTTTAATCCTCTCTAGACTCGGCTGATCATACGCATAATGCAAAAATGCGAGTCTTCTCATATGGCAGTGTAATGTAGTGAATAGCGAGCTAGATTTTCGTCCGTTCTTGGACGATAAGCGAAAGATTTTAAAAAGAAGGCGCAGAGAAACTCGAAAAAAGTAAACGTTTCTGGGAAAACTAGGGTATACTTTGTTCAAAGACAATACAAAAAAGAGGTAGTGAAGGAGGATAAATAACGTTTGGGATAATTATACTTACGAGTGGATAAAAATATACGTAGTCTCAAAAACATTATCAAGATAAGTTAAGCTGAAATTTCTGAATTGCAATTCACACTTCTACTTCAATTCATTGTATTTCAATCTCTAGTCGAAGTGATGCTAAATTTTGTAACATTCAATATACACTAGTTTTTGTGAGATCTTTTCCACGATCTTATTTTCATAATTGCAGGTGAAATTTCTCGTTCTGATTTGTCGTCGCGGCCGATGGAGGTGTTCATGTGCTCTGTGCTCAAGCGACAGGGCTATGGAGAGGGATTCCGTTGGCTGTCGCAGTACCTCGACTAGTCACTCAACAACACAATCAATGCTCAAGGCAATTCACCTTCCCTTCTATAATTCCACTCGTCCGAATCGAACACAACTCCAAATTTCATCTTTCATTGCTTTGAACATTTTCACCCTTTTACGTACTTGTCTTGACTTGACTTGATTTAATGCTTTTATCCATTTTCTTATCTTCGGAATATTCTCTTCATCATTCATTTGCGT
>LIAE01008543.1:148206-164521 GCA_002287525.1 Diploscapter pachys | reverse complement strand
AAAATGTTGTATGAGTGTGGTGGCCATACAATAAGCCTAGAAGAAATAAATCGATACGGTTCATCATTTACAGAGGAAATAGGAACTAAGGGGAAGGATAAAAAAGGCTAGGGAAGGGAGGAAATTGAATTGGATGATTGATGAATAATAGGATAGAAATAGAAACTGAACTCTTCTAAAGAAGAGCACAGTTCTATGGTTCTTTATGCTAAAACAATTCGTAAAACATAGAAGAAAACAACAACAAAAAGACCAAAAGTGGCAGCTTAAAACTAAGACAAAAGAATAAAATTATAACAAAGAGATGAACTGGAAAATGATAATCATAAGAAAACTTTGAAAAGAATACCTCGAGGCATTTACCTAACAACGAACGGACACTCACCTACTAAATAGCTGAATTTTCATATTCATTACCGTATCACTTCATAAGTAAAAAAGCATTGCCTGAGTCAAATAGAAATCGTCAAAAGTCAACAATGCTTCCTCTTTTTGATAGGGTAACTTTCATAAATAATAGAACTGTAGCTAAAGAAATCATAAGCTACTTCGATTTTTGGAGACAATTTAGCCACAACTCTCTTCTAAACAAGGAGATAAAATATATCGATAGATAAAAATTGCATACAAGAAGGAAAAAGAAGTAAAACACGCGCTCTGCGGCGGCTAGGATAAAAATTTGATAGAAACGGGAAAAAATAAAGGAAAAAGAAGACAACAATGAATAAAGCCTTGTGATGTTGGAGCATCGAAAACTCGAAACCACGATAAAACACAGAAACGGAGATGAAAATGCGCTCTTGGAAATAAATCGGATGAACAAAAAAGGCTAACTGCGCAAGATAGATTCACTTTCTGGATAAAATGAAGTTTAGTTGCAAAGAGCCAAATGGTCTTTTCAAATTACTTTGCAACTCGACGTTAAAAATTCGTTATGCTATTAAAAATAAGACATCTCTTCATTGATGATGAAATGGAAAACTCGAAATCCTACAGAATTGTTGAATTAAGTAAGAATTAATGATTCATTTGACCATTAGACTTTGATTGAGAATGTTGAAAGGTTGAATTCTTTGAATGTGATGATGGAGACACGGGAAATGATGAAATGACTGACAAGAAACGACGCAAATCGAGATTGTCTGAAGGAGGGCACTGAGTGAATTGAAGATGGTGGAAGGGGGAAGGGAGCTGACTTCGAAACGACACAACTCGGCTAGTTCTTCGTGCTAGTTCGAGAGGCCTGTCGAGCTGAAATACGGTTTGTAAGTAAGTATTTCTTGAAATGAATTTGAAAGCCAGAAGGGAATTTATCAAATTCGTCAATAACGAAACCAGAATAGTTGCGCATTTTTAAAGAAAAAATGGCTCTTCCAATGTTTCTGAAACTTGAATTCCATTTCGGCACTGAAGGAAATAATCTTTCTGATTTTTCACAGGATATTCCATTATTCAAATTTTCTATTACTCAAAAATGATTCAACAATAACTCATATGTATGCAATAGAAATTTGAGAATGGCATAAATTGATTTAGAGCGAATTCATACTTTTTTTGACATTGTTATCAAGTCAGTCGATTTTATATGTAAATTTAAAAAGAAACACATGAATGACATCGATGTCAAAATTTTGCATGTAAAATACTTGAGCAGTGGTATTATGTCAGAAATACGAACTCGTCTATTAAAAATATAGAAGTATGTCGATTTTCTATCAGAATTTATCACTCAATTTACTATTGGAAAATTAGTACTTTACCTCGGGCTTCTGACTCTCCCTGCAACCTGAGCTGTCTGCTGATCTCCCTCAGTTTGGCTGCCGACTGGCCTGTCAGACTTGGTTCTCGTCGATCCAGACCTGCTTGGAAGGCTTTCACAACGCGAATCTGAACATCGCATGATTATGATGAGGAAGGAAGGAATATTGAGCCAACTGAATGAACAGATATGGGGGAACTAAGGACTGGCTGATCTGACTGATGAGACTTTACTACTTTATTGAAATAGAAAGTGCTGATGCTCCGCGTTCAGAGTTAGCACTTTGCGATTGTTGATAAATCTTCATGCAACTAACGCGGAGAAGAGAATTGTCAATTAGTTTTCTAGTTGCCCTTTTCTTCGATAAAATGACAAAATCTGTAAATTAAATTTTCGCAAAAATTGTCATTTCAATTGAAGTATGAAACTATTACAGTAATAGGGTAAATTTGCTCAACTAAATTGTGCTTCTATAATTGAGACGTATTAGCTGCATGAAGGTTAGTCAATCTACGAGTGAAAATATCGCAAAGTGTCAGTCTCAATAGTCTTCTCTTCCCAATCAGCCCTTATTTCTGGATCTGCCCAAAATCGGCATATTTCTGTCGATCGACACAAAAGCTTGCAAGTTAATTGTTGTTTGGAAACTGAAACAGAAACCAATGGATTCGACTGACAAACACAATCAACTGGGCCAGGGGCAGGCCGCAAATCGAAACCAGAAACTAGAAAATCAGAAATGAAATGGCAACTCAAAGGTCGCCGGAAAGATGAAGGAGTGGAAGGGGAGGAAAATCATTGGCCACATTTTCGTGGGCTCCAACGAAATTTATCGTCAGGCAAATTTCTGATGGAGAAAAATGTAATGCAAGAAGTGCAGGACATTACTGGAATTCGATGATTTTGAACTTCTTATAGAATACACCGGATGATCACCTGAAATATTCGAAGAACAGAAGGTTTGCGTTTAGAACAGGAAGTGGCGAAAAAACTCCAATTTTGAAAATGGTGGCGATCAACCAATGGATTTTGCAAAAAAGAGTCTCGATATTCTCGAGGAAGAAGAATTATTCATTCGCGATAAAATAATTATTCACTCGATACACTCAAAAAGTGCATGGAAAATTTAAACTGAAAATTGTCCAAATATTGAACCCATTTCAAAGAAACTATTTTTCTTCAGGTTTGATATGTAATGTCCTGCACTCGATGCAGAAAATGTGTGGAAGACTGTCTTGCAGAGGGAGGGCAAAGGGAGCTGCAGGCTGCACACCAAAAGGGTGGATTGGATAAAGATGGAATGGAAATTGGATGAGTGGTATAGAAGAAAACGAATCAGAAATCTAAATCAACTCGAAATGCATCCGAATTTGAAGAGAAAGAAGAACATCGTGAAAGAATTTGGAGAAAGGTAAGAAGTGCACGCGATGAAATCAACCCGGCACAACTTATTTTTCATTTCATAAGTTGAGCTATATAAATCGGATATAATGCTTCTCCAGAATTTACTGATTTGTAAGAATTTGATAAGTAGAAGGAGGAATGAGCAAAACCAAGAAAAGTAGTAAATAATGAGATAGAAGAATATAGTAAAGGAAAGTAGAAAGGGTTTCTGTGCAGAGGCGGAAAGGGTTAGAATCCGCCCTGCACAGCTACGATGCTCACGATGCACAAATGCAGGAAATCTTGCACCACAGTTACTGTATGCAACTATGGGAGCGGTCAGATTATTCCAAGTTTCAATCAAATGTGCAGAATAATTTTAAGCATGAAGTGAACCAACATTTGAAGGGAAATTCATTATTATTATCATTAGTCGGGTTCTTTCTATAAATTTCTGCACATAAAACTCAACACCTCGAATATTCAGACCATTATACGATAAATCACAACGATGCATAATCTATTCATAGTCAGTCATCATCAAGTCAAAGGCAGGAAAGGCATTCAGAGGCAGAAGCAGAGAAGCAGAAAGAAACCGAGGAATCTGTCTGAAGGAGCAGGGAGCAGAGTGAGGAGAAGCGGGCAAATAGGGCAACGATACAACGCTGATCTGCATGTCAGAGAGGTAGGACCCCTTTGCACTTGTCACCAACTGATCACCGTCACAGGCTGTTTGTCATCGGATTTTTCCTACACTACTCAGTTCTCCCTAATTGAGATGACAAATAAAACCATGACGTTATTCAGTCGATGAAAATACAAGGAGCCGAGAAGTAGATTATAGCCACAGACCCACCACGACACACGCCTAGATTTGGAAGACAAGCCACAACACGACGCGGAGTTAATCGATAATTCACAGAGCTATTTTTGATTGGTGAAGGACTAAAGTTTTTCTACAAATAAACAAGGTGAAGGCTCTGCTCATCTACGACTCTAGCAGCATTTGTGTCGCTGACATAAGCATGGATTATTGGAGCTATTCACGATAGCGAAAAGTGAGTAATAGATATGTTGACTGTGTTGTGGATTGTCTTGCACAGTTGCAGGTGACATTCAGATCGTTCAGGTATGGCCCTTTAGACCTGAATGTTGCCCGTGACTGTTCTTACAGCTTGATCTGTCGGCTGGCTGCTCAGAGGGATGGGGATCAAGTGATCGGACCGCTCCCCGCCAATCACCTGGAACACACTGAGTCATCTCTGATCACTTCATCTCTTGAGGAACTTTATCGCTTTCCCTCACAATTATTCTTTGCCTAACCTCTTCATAAGTGCGGCGCATCTAATAGTAAGCAATACGCATTTACATATCTGCTCAAGATTTTGTCCAGAAAATCAAATCTATCGGACAGGGGGACGCATCCCACTACGATGTAATTGCTTGCAAAATGTCAACCCCTACGCTCCATAGAAAAATGGGAAAAATGATTGAACACAACGGAGGATGACAGAAATAAAGGTGAGAAATGGAAAAAAACGATCAAATGAATGTGGGGACAAGAACAATCTCGTTGTCAAATGACAGGACAAGCAAAATTTAGAGCTATGCGATTATTACTTCGCTGTCGTTGACAGAATTGTAAACCTATTAGTTTCTGTAAAACCAGCAATAATTTCGCACAACCCTGTGCAATGGTGAAAATGTGAATGCAACAAAAAGTATATGCTCGGTCAAATTAAATGAAAGTTTGTGTGGCGAAAAATAACGAGAAAAGGCGAGAGAGACACACAAAGGAAATTGCGTACTCACTCTCTTCCACTGTCCCCTGCTGACTCTCCTTTCTCTGCACTCTAGCCTCCTTCTTTGTGCATAGTCGTGACGCGCATTTCTCGCAACGGCGCTTTTTAACACACGAACTGTCACTTAATTTGACCGATATAATAAAGGTAAATTGTGCAAAAACGTTTAAAAATGGGGTAGAGTTCTATGAATCTATTGAAGAGAATTGTGAAAGTGCTGCTAAACAACAGGGTGTTTTGCCTAATGTTCTTGCCTCTAGAAATCCAAATCTGCACGATTTTGTGATAATCTTGCCATTTATGATTAGTTACGGACATTCCCTATTTCTACACCTATAAAATTCGTATCTTCGATAATCGCTTTTGTTAATTTTTATGTCAAAGAAGTCAGAATTTTATAATTTATTCAAAATTTAATATATAATTAATATAATCTTTAGAACATACATAAAGATTAAAAACTTCGCATAAATTATATTCAACTAGAAATCTAAATTTACGATAACCAAACTTTGCGTTTTTCAAAAATCCTAGAAAATTTTTCATGTAGAAATAATTTACAAAATCGCAAAGTTTGAGGAAGAAGTATCAAATTATTCATTTTAAAACTTGAAGAAATTAATCATTTTCGAAATTTCTCTAATACTAGAATAAAAATATCGCAAGAATAAATTTAATTTGCTACCTGTAATGTTTTTCAGAAAGTTTACCATTCGAAATAAGTAAACGATACATTTTCAGTCGGTAAAATAAATCATAATAACGAAATATAAAATTTTAAAATAGGCTAGAGAACTCACCGGAAAAATTAACAAGTTAGTCTATCTTCTAGGTAATTTGTTAAAATAATGTAATCGCGATTCTGGCAGCTTCAGTAAGAAAACTTTAAAAATGTCTAGGAGAATGAGCTTTTCCAAAAATTGAATAATTCAATAAATATCTCCTAATGTAGAAAAGTGGAAAAAATGTGGTGCCCATTGGGAACTATGTTCAACGGCGATTTAAAATTTCTCAGTAAGCGTCAGATAAAATATCCTGTAAACCCAATAAGCAATTGAACATTTCACAAGAAAATTACTATAAACTAAAAAATGCATGATACAGCTCAAGTGAAAATAGATGAGTTTGATGCAACACTAGAACTAGCTTTGATTCACTAAGAAAGCTTGGCGTAAATTCTCTTGTTCAATCTCAAAACAATGTTCATAAATTATCGACTAATTTATGACGGCCATCGAGGGAATCGCAGAATTTTATCCCAAATGACTTTAAAGGCAATGTTTCTGCAACAAAAAAGTCTAGAAAAAAGTGATAAAATATCCTTAAATAGCTTATTTTGAAGAAGTAAAAAGAAATAATATGGCAAGATTAATAAATATAAAGAGATAGACAGAAATAGAGGAAGAGAGTTGATGAATATCAAATCAAATAAAACAAAATCAAAGTAACAAATCATCACTGAATGAATAATTGAATTCGTAATTCTATCTACACGTGAGCGATGCTGACTGGCGTATCCAAGGACATACTCTTGCCGATCCGCTGAGAGTACGACGAATTTGTATCGGGAGACCTGTAATCTTTATCCACAAATAATATCCAATCAGTCAAGTAATATAGGGAGGACACTCGCTCAAGTTCCATGTAAACCATCGAGATTAAATAAATTTTATGAAATCTCCAATCATTACCGAGTTTAGGAGTTGGCATTCTTTGTGCTTTGATAAAGAATAAACAACAAATAAAGAATGAAACGTTTTCGCTCTTTAGCCTCCGCGATAGTTGAAAATTTCAAATAATTTACGAAATCTTAATAGCTCGCCTATATTTTGAAATGATTTTCAATGTAAAGAAAAACGAAATAAACTGATTTTCTACTACTCCATAATATCTAAACTTTTTCGAATGAATTTCCTCCAATTTGGCAAACGTACTTCCTACGAGATATTGTTCATCAAGAAGAACTCACCATTTTTGTACCAAGGGCACTTTTTCAATTTTTGGTGAAGATTTGGCATGAGCAGCCGATCCACCATTCTCGACCACAATAGCTGGTTGAGGCGAGGGCGTTCGAGGCTGTTGATGGTGGTAGTAGGGATAAGGCTGAGGAGAGGTCCGATGAGAAATGGCTGCTATGTTGGAGCGAGGATCGACTGCGCCTGCAGACGCGATGCGGGACCAACCGCGCATCGACTGCACTGAATGCGTCGAGGCGATGCTGCGGCGTTCGTCGAATTCTTCCAGCGAGGATCGGAACGCCTTCACAACCCGTAACTGAAATTTGAAGAATCCATAAAATGATCTATGGAAAAACGAATGAAATGACACGAAATAAGCAAGAAAACAGTCGACTGTCTGAAGAAAACGACTTCCGCGCTGATGATTCGAGGCTACTCAACAACCCTGCAGATACAGAGCTGCTTCTTGATTGAACTTCGGACGGAATGCAACTCGTGGTTTGTAAGTAAAGAAATCAAGTTGGGACGAGGGGTGGCAAGGCAAGCGGAGGGAGCTGTGAGTTATTGACCGATTGACTGAGGAGTGAGTGACTCCGAATGAAGGAGACACGGCCAATCTGGACTGTTAGAAAGGTCTAATTGTCCTTATTAATCATGTTATTCTCATTTTCAGGATATGAAATCAATATTATATTCAGGGAAGATAGAAATGCGATACAAATGTGTTAGTCGAAATGAATTAGAGCAAAGAAGCAAGATAATTTTTTGAAAAAAATTATCCGTCTTCCAAAGAGAAATGGAGAAATCATAAAAGGAAAGATCGAATAAACCAAGCACAATATCTACGAAAGATAGGCACTAGATGATAACGAAATGATATTTAACGCAATTCAGAAATTAGATACGCGATTTGAAGGAAAGTTCATGATTAGCAGAAAGGATTGCTGATTGTGAGTGATTTGTGAGTTTGGGGTAATGAAGGAAAATGTAAGCCACACAAGGTAAACGATTGAGCTATTCGTTAAATGAAAATCTAGTTCGTGAATGAAATGGTTCAACAATGCAAAACAGTCTGGGGAATTGGCTGTCAAGATTCGCTTTGAGAATAATGGTGTCCATATTCTTGACATCATGTCAAAAATTTGCGTGCAAAATAACGTAACTTTGACACGATATCAAAAAAGTATGAACCCATTAAAATCAGGTAAAATCCCCAGATTGTTCTGCATTATATGCTCCCGACTCCGCTTGCCTCCCTTCATTGGAATATGGACTGCAGAGAGTCACTACAGTCACAATTCGCAATTCTCAATTAGCATTCCGTTCGTTGCTTTCCTTTTCCTAATTCGTTCCATTCAAGAAGCACTGCTCATCTGCACACCAGATTTGTTGTTTTGTCACATCTCATCTCATCTCTTTTCTTTTTTCTTTTTTCATATCGCGATTTACGCTTATCGATTATCGAAGATACCAAATGAATTCATTGCCACACGCATACACAGAAATAACACACGGTCAAAATCGTAGGAAAATTGCCAGATGCATCCAAATTGACGGATGAAAAGGGCTACGGAAAGGCAAGAAAAGAAGAGTTTCTGCAGGAGAATGATGACGATGAATGTTGAGTTTAGTCGACACTACCACGATTATGACAATTGCATGCTTTTGTAAATTAAGTAGACCTCTGATTGATGTCGAATATAGCCTCGTCAATGTAGGCACAACACAATTTTCACATAAATTAAGACAATTCTACCGGCGTTGTGATCGTCTTTCTGCTATTCAGCTAACCCAGCATAGAACCAATCAGTTTTCAGGATCGATTTTATGCATTGCAAATCGAAAACAACACAACTGATTTACAACGATTATAAGGCCATCCCGACAGAATGTGAGTGACTATTTTTCTATGGCAAGTAGCGAAGCGAAACGCGAGTGGATTACCTGTAAGAATGACACTGACGGACTAAGCAATGCAATGAATGCATAAATGCATGAATGAATGCAGAATGCACACAGCAAAGCTCTTCTATGCTCCTTGCAAAGGGGCTAAGGGCAACAAGTGGCAGCAGGAGAGAGCGCGCTCAGTTCAAAAGCAGCGATCAGTAGCTAGATTATCTAGAGGCAAAGGCATTGGACATGAAATGAAAATGAAGGAAAATAACGAAGCATCGCAAAAATGGAAAGGAAATGATAGAGAATAGAGAAGAGACAAAAGCTGAAGGGAACATGAGACGTCGAGACACGGGACTCGAGACGGAGTGAGTACGAGGACAAGGATTAGATAACCTAGAGAACGAGATGACGAGATGATACTGATTGATTGATTACTCGATAAAGAAAGACTGGGTGTTGTGAATGAAGCTGTGTTCTGCACAACTACAACTCGTTTGATTTCAACTCCTTCTGCTTCTGATAGTTATTGTTCTTTTATGCATTGCCACACCCCGCCATAGAGATTGACTTCCAAAACAAAGAAACTGATATCACTTTGCAAAACAGATGAGGACTGCATCATTTGCAGAAATACTGTAATTTGATGCAGAATTCATTTGTCTTGCAAATTATGTGATCGCAAGCCGTTCGAAGAGAAGAGCTGTCTGCTGCTGCTGCAGGGCTGCAGAAAGATCGCTTCATCAGATCGGAGAAACCTTCGGACAGCCGCTGCTTTCCCGCCAATTCGCTCATTTCTGTCGTGATTGGCTGCTGGTTAACTGATAGCAGAAAGAAAGCAGGGAGAAGACAGCGGATGGGGGGCAGGAGAAGGGAGGGAAGGGTAAGTGGAACGCTGAGGCTCAGATGATGAAGGTGGGGTTTTGGGTTGGCAGAATGATAGAATGAAGAAACGATATATCCACTTACTATTCAGCCCTATCTTGGAATTGTTCTCACTAAGAGATCACTTTTGCCTCCCCCGAGCTTTTGATAAAAGACATATACCGTATGTCTTTTAATAAAAACCCGAGAGAGACAAAAGTGGTTCCCTAGTTAGCTATGCGTTTCATCATTACGTCACTACGCCAGCTCCAAAAGAAGGGATTAGAGTAACTGAACTGAGAATATGAGGGGGTGAATGAACTGAATAGAAGCTGAATGAAGGACATGACAAAAGAGCGAAAAGACGATAAAAGAATCGAAATGATTGGAAGCATAGCTGAATGCGGAATGAGCAAATTGTTAGGTGAAAACATAAATTGAGGACTGAAAGTAGAGGCTCGCGATTGGAAGGCAGAATGCAATGAAGCAGCAGAAAAGCGGAATTGTTGTATGGAGCGAGAGAAGTCGATTGCTCAATTGCTCGATTGCTCGATTCTCGATGTTATGCATTGCCTCAGGATGGCAAGGCGAGCAAGTAGCCAAGGCAATTTCCTCAGATTAATGCGATTATTCAAGCGCGATTAGAATATAATTGAATGGTCGGTTGATTAGAGCACACCATGTGCTTTCCCTCGATCTGACATATAATAAATTAGAAAGTGGTTGAATTGAATTCAGAGATTTGCGTAAATTTAGCAATCTCAACCGAATGCTGTTTGATGGGATGCGTATCGCGTTTCGTGTCTTGCAATTCTCTGCAAGAACTGTGCAATTGGATGAATGTGTGAGAAGGGAAATCTCTCGACATAAAAAGTGCGCATCGAGAAGCGGTAACGCTCTCGATCTGGTCTGAATGATTAGACAAAGGAGGACAGGAAAGTGAATGCGAGGGGACGTTCCTGAGTCTGGAGTCGAGTCAGACCGCGCACCCACAGAATCTGTCCGCTCCTCTTCTCGTGTGTGTCCGAATTATCGTAGTCGGACATGAGCGGGTCGTTCGCGGGCGCCTCTCCACTGCCGATGGTCATGTTCTGCGGCAAACTGCCTGTGGGAATCGTGGTGACAATCTGAAATCCAAGACATAGGATATTATTATTAGGAATGGCTCAGAATTGACAAAAGTAAGAATACATGTTGTTAAATGAGAATACAATTGAAGTAAAACTTGAACTGCCACATTCATAATAAAAATGATTTTTTGAAGATCACCCCCATGCGCGCTTCATTATCAAAATCGATTCTCTCAAGGATAATTAAATAATCAAATTATGGTAGATAAACTGGATGTTTTATGTCTTCACAAACAGGAATAACCGAAATTTCGTCTTTATTCCGGAAAAAGTTCATTTTCACTTTCATCCATCCACTCTTTCAGCAAAGTAATACCATAGCTAATTCATGAGATATGCTGACCTGTCCCCAAAGGAGGGTTCCGACTCCGAAGGCCAGGCACCAGAGCCACTGCTCAACGTCGAGCGCCTCTGTCTGGAACCACCTGCCTCCGTACTGCACAATGACGATTTGCGAGATGAACGTGAAGATCCAAATCACGTAGAAAATCGGGTTCGAGAACAGACCCTGCAATCAGAAGTCATTAGTTAGAAAAATACTCGGACTTTTTTTTAAATTTAATTTTCTCAACATGTTTACCGTTTCTTAGAAAGTCCACTTATTTTTGAAACGAAATAGCACTAGTAAAAATAAAAATTGGGTGAACTTTCCAAAATCCCATTATTTTCGTAGTTTTTGCTAGAATGAATGAGATATCTACAAATTCGAAAAAGCAGGAATAACTTTCTGATCGAAACCGAACTTTGACTCCATTATTATAACATTAGCATTAATCTTCACTCCTAGTGTCGAAATCGTAAATTTACCAACGAATTGATTGATTTCATGAAATGACTTGCCTTGAAGATGTTACGTTCTCCGTGAATCTTCCTAGCATTGATTTCATTGAAGAGAGTCATCATGACGAACGTGTTGAAGACGATCGTGAAGTGGACGCTGGGCGGCTGGCCGATCTTCAGCTGCGAACCGTCAGGCACTCCGAAGAGCCTGTCACCTGAGCAGAAGAATACATTTAAAAATGTCAAAAATGAACAAAGTATCAATAAAGAGTTCTAGGCAGATTTTCAGCCAAAAAGAAAAATTATAGGGGATTGCCTCCGCAAATATTTTTTTCTACAGAAAGTTGATGCATAAAGGGTTCGCAATAAGACTTTTGCAGAATATTTTTACTTAAAGAGGCACGCTTAAACTATCTGGCTTAAGTCCTGCCTAGATCTGTCAATAGAATAGGCAGTAAATGATGAAATGTAAGATTCTCTGATGAAAATATTCAATGTTATACGTTGTTCAGACTCGTGACTTTTCACAATCACACCAGTAGTTCGGGACTAGGAAAATTTAAGAATATTATTTATAGGGCGTGATTTTAGTTGTAAAACTTTGAAATGCGATTTTCTTCAACTAGAAGAAATACATACCCCAGAATACGAGAGTGAAGAGAATAGTGAGCTGGTAGAAGGCATGCCCGAGGATATTCTTGCACATGGTCCTCGAGATGAGGGGACTCGTCCTGCCGTAAGGCTTCCTCTTCAGCAATTCCTCTGTGGGCATTTCTGTGGCCAGGGCCAGAGAGGCAAGGGTGTCCATGATCAAATTCACCCACAGCATTTGCACTGCCTGCAAGAGAAGACGATAAATATGGACATTCAACTAGGAATATCATTTAGGATTTGGAAGAAATTGATCAAATTATACGTCACAAAAAGTGAATGTCTAAAATCGGCACTTTGAAATTTTAGTGTGCATTTATCGTTTTCTTCTTCGATTAAACATGACGACTCTAATCAAGTGTTTGAAGAAAATGTGATTTTTATTAATTTTTCATAAAAGGTCCATTTCATAATAACAGAACGAACCTTGAGAGGAGTGTTGGAAATGGCACAGGCGCCGACGAAGGCAACGACCACAGCGACCACGTTGACGGTCAGCTGGAATTGCAGGAATTTAGAGATAGAATCGTACACATTTCTGCCCCACATCACTGCCTGAAAAAGATGAATATAGAAGAAACAGGAGGAATTGCAGAATTGCATACCTTGACGATGGAGGTGAAATTGTCGTCTGTCAGGATGATGTCAGAGGCCTCTTTCGCAACATCCGTTCCGGCAATTCCCTGCAAATATTTGAATTACAACAAGCTATGATGACTTTCACACAACAAAATAAGAATAATTTTGTTCATAAAGGCGAAATTTATTACTTTTAAATTAGTAGAGAAAAGTTGGAAAAAGTACTCGCTATCTTATCTCGAAAAGAATGATTCCCTGCTCTAATATTTTCAAAACAGCATTTAATATCTTACCATAGCGAATCCGACATCAGCCTTCTTGAGAGCAGGACCATCATTGGTTCCATCTCCAGTCACAGCGACGACTTCCCTCTGGTCGGTGATGCGCGAGTCGATGATTCCCTTGACGAGAGTGTACTTGTCGGATGGTTGAGCACGGGCCAGAACTCGCAGCTTCGGCCAGATCTGGTCGAGTTTGTCTTGCGACACCTCGCCATTCGCATCACGGATTCTCAAATCATACAATAATGGTAAGTCGTTGAAATGTCCTAGAAAAAGGGATGAGATGCCGAAACAAGCCAACTTCGCCTATCTTATCTTATGGCGTGGTAAAATTTGGTTTTGTGAAACAGGAGCAGGAACATAGATTAATAGATGTTCAACCAATAGAACACCTTGGTAACACAGCTTTTATTCAAGTTTTTTTCTCCAATTGCCATTGCTCACACTGCTCACCTAGCATTGAATTCTTTTCCTTCGAGAGCGATGAAGTCCTCTCCAGGCTTGAGAATTCCACAGGAAGTGGCGATTGAGCGGGCAGTGTTGATGTTGTCTCCAGTCACCATTCGAACTGTGATTCCGGCCTCTTGGCACTTGATGATCGCTGCAGGCACTTCGGGACGCACTGGGTCCTGGAAGTCAATTAATAATTAGTAAACAATTCTCGTACTCTAGACGTCAGATGAATGCAAATCTTAACCCTAATAAAAGGCAAGTGAGAAACGTTACACATAATTTTCTCTTCATTTCAAGAAATTATAATTTTCTACCTTTCTATGGTTTTAGTTCATACGTGATTTCTGCATATTAGATAAGTGAAGGGAAAAAACTCCCCGTTCATTTTCCCACGACTATCATTCACCCTTCTTCTCTGTTTACTTACTTGAATTCCCAGAATAGCGATGGCAGTCATGTCTGCAGTGATCTTCTCCTCATCGTCCCAATTTGGCTCGCCGGAATAGTAGATCTGATTCTCCTCTTTAGGCTGACCTTGGGGAATGTAGTCCTGGAAACGTGTCCACCATTATGGTCTGCATTTGTTCAATAATATGATTAAAAACAGATTAAGACTTAAGAAGAAACGTGATTTTCTAAACTTGATGCGCAATACTATCCTTCTTGCGAGACAAAAAATACACTGCGAAATTGCATAAGGTATGAAATGAAGGCGTATTAGATATTGATCATAGCAGTTGCATAAAATTTAAAAATATGCTACCTTGTAAGCGACACAGATAGTTCTGAGTCCGTCACTGGCCATCGGCTCTATCACATTCCGCACCAGAGTCTCTGCGTCCTTCTGCGAGAAGGCCTCCAACTTGCCGCTGCGGCCGAGGAAGTACTTGCAGCTGAAATTGCCGCAGTAAGACAATGTATGAATCAAAGAACATGAGATTATTATTAATAATAATAAATTGAAATTCAGGGGGTTAAAAATTTGAATACGATCATCATTGATTTAAAATTTGGCAAGAAAAATTGTCGTAGAAAAAGGCAAAATTATTCCTGAGAATAGTGAAAACAAACCGTTTAGTGATGATCTCAGAAGCTCCTTTGCTGAAAACTCGATATCCTCCACCCGGCAGCCGAATGACTGTCGACATGCTCTTTCGAACCGAGTTGAAGGTGTACACCTGCAAAAGGAATAAATGAATGAATGAATGATAAAAGAAAAGTGGGAGTTACCTTTGGAATGGTTTCTTCCGGATTCTTGTCACGAACAGCCTGGTAACTGAATCCGAGTGCCAGAACGAATCCAAGCAGACCGCACTCGGTCTTGTTTCCGAGTTGAGTCGCCTGCTCACCCGCCTGCTTGGCTGGTACCACCTAGACAATGATGAGCTTATTAACATTTGGGAATTTGGCAGATATTAGCAAACGATTTTAGAAGAAAATAACATGTTATTTTTCAGTAAAAGTTTAGAAGTGAGCATTTTCATTTTTACGCTCTTCCTTCTTACTTTCTTTCCGTTGTTTTGAAAAGAGATACACATTTATTACAGAAGGGCAAATAACGGGATTTTGAAAAGTAGCGTCGTAAACAGAAGGAAATCTTGCATACAATATTGAATAATATTTTATGCCATTTCTCTTAATTCTGCTATCCTTTCATTTTTTTTGAATTAATGAAATTAACCTGTGATGAGTAGCTGCTGTTGATAGAGATACAGTTGATCATGAGGTCGAGAGTGTTCTTGTCGAGTTCCTGCACCTTGGGGATTTCCTTGAAGTGCAGTCCATTGACGTATGACTGGACGACAGTCATTCTGTTGGTGGTGAGCGTGCCCGTTTTGTCTGAGCAGATCGAGGTCGCATTGCCCATCGTCTCGCAGGCATCCAAGTGACGCACCAGATTGTTGTCCAACATCATCTGAATTGTGGCAATTTGAGAAAATTTTGATATCTCTTTAGCAGGCAGAATGTGTGTATCTATCCAATAGGAAAGAATCAAAAGGTTGACTATTTTTATGAATATCTTCATGTTCTTGCCATTTTAACTGAAATATGATGGATGAAATAACATGGAAACCTTTGTTTTTTTTTCGATAAATGTATACCTTTTTGACGGAATAGGCGAGTGAAAGGGTGACGGCAAGAGGCAATCCCTCAGGCACGGCCACGACTAACACAGTGACACCGATGATCAGATGGTTGATAAATTCGCGGAAGTCAGCCAGAGAGAAGGCTTGGCCCTGAAGAAAAACAATTTGATAAAGAAATGAATGAAGCGAGAGAACTCACGTTAATGGCATAGTTCTCGATGCAGAATCGAATGACCAGAATGAGCACTGTGCAGCCCGCAACGAACGAACCTGAACTTAGGTATTGCGAATAATATTATGACATGATTTTTTTTCATTTCCTCTTACAAATAAAGGCAAATAAAAGATATATTGTGTGTTAGAAGAAATTGCTGATCATTCATTTCCAGCAAAGTGAACCCTCCCATGAAAGCTTTCATTACAGCATCAAAAATCTCCAATCGACGACAAATTTCTTCCACTTCTACGTTTGTACCTCGACACAGTCGAATACCTCATTTCTCCATCAAATGTTGAGCTCATTATCGAACGAGCAGCACTTTCTGGAGGGGAAATAAAGAAGCTGAGAGAATTTTACCGTCGACCTGTGCATTTTTATGCTACATGTTCAAGATCTAACGATTTGACCAATTGCTGTGGGAGAGCATTTTGAGGAAAATAAACGCGATATATGCGCATGAAGTCGATAACTTTCG
>LIAE01008543.1:79586-122383 GCA_002287525.1 Diploscapter pachys | reverse complement strand
ACAATAAAATCCGAAATCCTAAAGATTCAAAAGATGATACGATAATTTGATAAAAACAGAATGGGGATGATTGAAAATTACCTAATTGTATGGAGAAATAGCGGGGAAAAGGGGGGATAGAGCCATAAAATTTTAGATGAAAACACCAAATTCCAAATATTATATCACAGACAAAAGAGAGGTAGTTAGATGAAAAATCAATCAATCACACGTTTTTAATTTGAAAGAAATAAAGATAAAAACAAACGAAAGGAAAGAACGGTGAAATTTAGTAGAGAAAAAAAATAAGAATAAAAATGAAAAATACCCGTAGAACCGAATAGATAAGGCCCTGAACAAGTTGAATTGCTGCACAGAAATAGGGCAGATCAAAATATTGAATACATGAAGATTTGAGCTGAAATGAGCAGTGTTGAGGGGAAGCGGAAAGGGCTGTTTAGCTGCTTAGCGGGCAGAGAAGTTGGGGTGGATGGGCGTGTTCGGTAGGAGCGAAGACGAGGCTTGGTTCACACTCTGCAACAAACACAACTTTGAATTTCTTTAATACTGTTCATGAAACATTATTATTAAAAAAGTACACCATCAATATCAGGAATGAGATTGAATATAAATTTCGATAGCTGGAAATGAAGTTTCTTTTTTGAAAATAAGGAATTAGGAATTTCGCATCATCACTATTCAAATACGAATTTGACAATTCTTAAGATTAGAAGGAAACATAACATTATGACAACGCGGAAAGGAAAGAGACATAGAAACAAGCTAGGTATGGAGAATTGCGCATGGGTAGAAGGATCTTTGTCGTTTAGAAAATATAATCCAACTAACAGTTCTAGGGGGAAAAGTATGCTTCAATTGCGAGAAGTAGAAACGACTATCATTTCTCCAACATTTGCTCTTTTGACGTTAAAAGACTGGGTAATGTGCATTTTGAAGTCTGATTTAAAAAAAATCTTTTCTATTGTCAAAAGACCGTCTTTCCCGTGTTTACCCACAATTCGACTATTGGAAATTAGAATTTCAAAAATCTTCGAAAGTTTTGAAAAACTCACGCTCTGTGCAGGATTGAGATTTTGAGAAGAATAGAGCCGTCCAGTCTGCCCAGCGTTGCATTGCTTCAGCAGACGCTCGATCATCGTCGAGGCATAGCGGAGACGGGCTACTTGGCTCTAAAATTACAAACATTATGACATTATGGAGCGATGAGTTAATAAGTTAATGAAGATAAGAAGTGAAGAGTGATGCACACTATCTTGCGAATTGTAAGAGGAGAATAGTAATGAGTTAAGCGAAAGAAAAAGTACCACTCATCTTCACCTATTTTTGATTTTGAAAGAAAGATCTACCTTGGAGCATCCATTTCTCTGCAAATCGATGAGCTTGTAGGTGCGAACAGCGCCGTCCTGGTCGATGAAAGTCACTGCCTGCATCAGGGGGCAAATCACCATTTTGATGTGGTCCTGAACATCACAAGATTTCCCTTCCAATTCTCGCATGACATTTAGAGCTTTCCGAAACACTATTAACTTTATGAAAATGAGATGTTGTCTTTTCGATAGACGGATAGAAGAAATGTCTTTTCTTTTTAGGGCGCATCCCGTTTCATCTGGTTAAACCTCGGTTCGAAAAGTTATTAGTCTATTGCATATTTGTTCCTTCGTTTTATTCATTCAAGAAAGAATGGCGGATGAGCTGCGATTTTTGAAAATCAATCAGAAGCTGTAAAAATTGACTTGGCAAAATACCGCGCTGACTTTGTCACCCCCTTTAAGAAATTCATACGATTAGACAATTGAATGTATCGTGTTATGAATTTTGTGAATAATTCCCGTCAGGATATTTTCATCAGTTAGGCTTACACGAAAAACTCTTTCATTTTCGCTAATTTCCGGATGATTCGTTGTTTCCGAATTTTTATCTTCGTTTATTTCTGTACATTCCAAAATCTTTACACTTTACAAGTCTGATCAAAATAAGAAAGATGTAGCAAAAACTTATATATTTTGACGTTACTCAATCCGCATATTTAAACTTGAAATTTGCAGAATTTTCAAATATTTACCATGAATTCAAATAGCTTACATGGAAGAAGTTGATTTGAAGCGTGCCGTTAGTGAGGTGGAGGACCATTGCAGACTTGGTGCGGAACCAGAACTGCAGCACTGGCAGACGGGCCATCTCATCCCCATCCTGCAGAAATCAGACTTAGATAGTCATGTGATTAGAATAGATTTGAAAAGTGATTTCTAGAGCTATCGTGAGGAATATAATGTCGTTATTTTGGAAAACAAATAAAACTTCTCGTCTCTTTGCTCCGTTAAATTGAGAAAGTCGCTGAGTCTGTATTAGACATTCCTACCCTCCTCTGCATGAGCTGACCAGCCTTGACGAGGTGCTCGTTCATGTAATTGCGGAAGTAGTTCAGCAGGGTCACCTGAAAATAGTGAATATCGTATGAAAGTAGACTTTCATACTTCTATTCAATTTTTCTTCATCAGTCTTATTAACAATTCATTCACTTTTCTGATTTTTTCTGCACTCGCTTTGAAATATCAGGTAAAGTGAGCAGAAACATGACTCGTATTCTTATCCTCTTTGGCAGAAAAATAAGGTAAGAAAATAAAGGATATTTAGCGTTATCGATTCTTCAACGTTTCGAAAACTAGAAGCGGGAAACTTTGTCATTTCATTTTGTGATGGATGAGGAGGAGTCTCAAAAATTCGCATGGTTTCTCTCACTCGAATACTTCTCCCGAAACAAGTCGATCTATATGACCGGTACCTTCTTGTTCAACTCTTGAGGGGGTTCGTGCATGTTGTAGTAGAGCTCGTTGCCACCCTTCTCGATGTAGGTGAGCTGCGTGCCCATTTCGTCGAGGATCATCTTGGTGTTGTCGTTGAAGAGCACGCCCACGGAGTTGTCACTCAGCGTGTAGCCGATGCCGTACTTGTCCGAGTAGTCCACCCACTTGGCGATCCAGAACACGGGGACTGCCTCGGGCGACTGCTCGTCTTCCAACATCATTTCCTGCTCGGAGCGCTGCAAATTGACAAACTCTCAGACACATTCGCCCGCCTTCTTAACTGAGAAGATTTGACAGAAGTGACTAATATTTCGAAACTGTTCTCAGATAGGTCATCCGGAAATGTTGGCTTCATAATGTTTGCTACCAATGAACGCATTGTTATGATTTCCTCCATAATAAGTGGAGGAGTAAAAAGATAAGTTTTGAAAGAAGACTTCGCATCAGATGTTTCGATCGAAACGAACTTAGAAAATGGTGTATTCTTCTCATGTTTAAATTTAAAGAAAACAAAAAAATCTGACCTCGGGGAACTGACTGCTGATGAGCGAGAGGACCTGCTGATGCATTTCTGTGAGGTGGAAGTCGATCACAGAGGGGGCCTGGCGACCGGGCACGACATCGCCAGTCACGGGGGCAGATTGGGGCTGGAACTGGGAAGTCGAGGACTGACGGGGCAGGGACGCAGAGATCGACGAGCAGGATGGCAGGGCTGCAATACACAAATTTATAAAGAAAACAACAATTCATGTATTCCCGGAAAGTTCAGAATTTTTGCCTTTTTTTCAAAATTAGAATTTTTGCGACTTCACGATTTCCTTAAATGTGTAAAATGCGAAATCGTTTCACTAAATCTCCTAATCCTACACCTATTTTCGTCTGGCCACGATCGCGAAGAATAAATCGTCTGCAAAATGTGTTGATTTTCAAGAAGTCCAATTCATTTAATCTCTATCTGTAATTACCTTACATATGTATGACATTCTTTATAAACGTGGCGCAAATGGATGGGCAAACAGCTTGGCACAAATTTATAACGGTAGCGCTGCAAAATTCTGTATCAAGGCTTTCGTCACCTTTACAAAGAATGCATCATATATAAAGAACTAGTCCAAGGTGTTTAGTTATAGTCAAGTCAGTTGAAGTTCAGTATAGCCAACGTTGAGCGCTCGTCGCGCCCTTAGTCACATATTAAATTATTAGTTGAAATTCCTAACTTCGAACAAAGACGTAAAAGAGAGAATCCTCAATTTTCAAAGTTCGCAAGAAGATATTCTATTATTATCGGTGAGTTTTGGTTCATATAAAATTTTTTACGAATGATCGAGAGAACATGAAATAGCTTCATTCATTTTCCCGCGGCATATCATTTGCAACAAGCCCTATAAACGGACTCATTGATAAGTTCATTCGTCATTCACTCATGTGCAAAATTGTAAATTTTACTCTTTATTAACACTACTATCTCACTCCAAAACTTTGTGAACAGAGTGAACTTTCTAAGAAAACCTCATTCAACTAACCATTGCCCTGTGCACCCGGCACGTTGTGCTCGGGAATTGTCTGCATCGTAGATCTGAAATTCGAAATGGTTTTCTCCGATAAAAGAAATAGATAAAATCAAAGTCATTGGAACCTCGAGAATTTCGTACTCCTTTACAACCGAGACCGATATCACGTACATACATATCACGGCTTTTTGAATAATTCATCTTCCCCTTGTAACAAGGGTAGGTTAGGGTATTCTCAGGTAGGTTCAAAAGTCCGAACACCCTACCCGATACACGGCGAACTGGTCATATTGAGGAAACACATTTCCTATCAAACTCTTTCTAATTCTCCACAAAAGACCTACCTCTGATTGTGGATGGGAGCAGGCACAGCCCAGGTGGTGGACCTCTGAGGCTGGGCAGAAGGAGCTGATAATGAGGATTCAGCTGTCGACTTGGCTGACATGGGAGGCACGGGAGGCGGCATGATCGACTGCAAACACGACATACATACACATAAAACATTAGAATATCCGTCGGCGTATTTTTTTTGGAGGTTAGTAAAAGGGAGTGATTTTTTATTTTAAATGATTGTCTCATCTTTTCAATATAAACGATGTTTCTTGACAGAATCATTCCGTCATTTACTAGAAAGTACTCCGTCAAATACTAGTTGCCATTTTTGTGGAATTTGTCATTTCTGCCCTCGGTATAATTCATCAACAGAAGTAATATGATGACATTGAGCTTGGGAAATTCGTAATTGGAATTAAATTTTGCCTCTAATCATCAAATATCATCATGGCCAATTTGTAGAATTCCTCAATCTCCCTCATCCCCTATTCCCCTTAGTTCATAATTTCTATGAATTCGACATAAGACGGTCATTTTCATCGCAAAACTAACCGTATCCAAGTTGAACTTTGGTGGCATCGACAAGCAGGAAACGGGCAAACGACGCGGCGTGAAACCTTGGAAGTAGGAGTGCTCCAGGGTCTGCAAATTCAATTTTACCTCAGGATGTTTTTCTTCGCTTATTTCTGCATTTCGAGTTGAAAATGCCGATCAGGGTTGCAAAAATTTATATTCACCCACGAAAATTTCTAATCAGCAATATTTGGAAGATTCAGTTTCTTAGTCATTTGCTACTTTTCGACGTGACTTGCCTTCCTGATAGAAGGTCTCTGCGCAGGTTCAGGCGCAAGTAGCCATCGAATGAGCGACGCAGCTTCGGTAGGCGCGTCTGCAGGAATCCTGTAGGTGTTGGTTTTGATGCGGGCATATGTGTCCTGCAACTCAAACAATTCGTCTTCACACAACAAGCTCGAGATGAAAAATTTAACGTTGAATTCGCGAAATTTTTCGAAATCGAGAACGTCTTCGTCTCCTTGCTTTTGATTGTTCGTTCATTCGACTGACCTTGAGTGACTCGGTCTCGAATGGTGGCTTGCCGAAGAGGAGTGTGTAGAGGATGCAGCCGATGGCCCAAATATCCACCTCGAAAGAGTGACCCCTTTTTTCGAGCACCTCGGGCGCGATGTAGTTGGGTGTGCCGCACAGGGTTCTCTTCCGCTCGCCTTCGTCCACGGTCGTCGCCAGCCCGAAGTCTCCGATTTTCACCTGAAGAGCCACATTATTCGTTTAAAAATTTGACAATTCGGAGGACATTTTTGTTTCAACTTCCACTTTCATAGTTGAGTAATTTTGAAATATAGCGAGTTTTAGATTAACATTCCAAACTCTTCTAAAATAGAATGGAAACGAGGATAAATCATTGGACAATTTCTAACCAGTCAATAGAATTTAATGCGGAAGGAGTGCGCACTCCAATCGGAAATGAATAGTCTTCTTTAGTCCGTTATAGGAAAGAAAGAAAGAAGAACACATTTGTTTCTGACTGGAGTGCGCTCCTAGCTGAACTGAATTATACTGGCGCGTGTTAGGGGTGTTAGATTGCTCATCTTGAAGTTATCTTTCCAATTATCTGCTCTCATCTAACTCACCATCATCTCATCGTTGAGGAACAAGTTGCCGAGCTTGAGGTCCCTGTGGATGATGCGTTTCTCGTGCAGGTATTCGACAGCCCTGCAGACCTGCACAGTGAAGTATCTCGCTTCCGGGTCCGTCACTGCCTTGCGTCGTTTGTGCAGTTCCATCAGACTTCTGAAGTTCATTTGATCTCCATGTTCTTCGAATAAGAACTAAATGATAAGAAGTCAGAAAAATATTCAATTAAGTATGCAAAGCGGTAAAGAGACAGAGGATCTCATTTCAAGAAATCGCTTTACGGTCCTCCTGCTAGGCATAGGGGATGAATGAAATGAATTTTGGTAGTTTTCTTTTTCATCTTTTCCTGCTCACCTTCTGGCACACAGCTCGAGGGTGATGTAGACGTTCTTGTGATCCTCGAAGAAGCTGAATAGCCGAACGACGTTTTCATGTCGCAGGTTGCGGTGGATGCTCACTTCTTGCGCCATCTGAAAAACTCACATTGACATTGCTTTGAGAACAACTAAATGAATTGGTCATTCTTGAATCATATCTCGAACTTTCTGATAGAAACTTTCATCTTTATTAAAAAATTAAGAAGAAAATGGATTGCAAGATCTGTCATCTCACTGAATGATGATTAAAAAATATCGAAAGAGCAGAAAAATAAGAAAAGGCACAATGATTTTGCCATTCAATGTCAATAAATGCCGGCTCAGCCTTGAGCGGCAAAATCATCCCGATGAGCAGTTTTTTTTTGCTGAGACCGACCTTGTCTCTCTGGTACTGTTTGGTGAGAAGTGTTTTGGAGACGATCTTGCCTGCGACCAGCTCGGCTGTGGCCATGTTACGCAGCTCGTAGCAGTGTGCGAAACCGCCTTTGCCCAGGAACTTTCCTGAATTAAAATATGGTACGGTATTTCCCCTACGCGGTTCCAAATACCCTTGACATATCTGACATCCCTGTCCCTGTCGACGATCAGGTCTGGCACGTCGGCCATCCTCTGCTGTTGCTGCTGCTTCTTCAAGTCCGCTGCTGTCGGAGCCATTCTTTCAGCTGCAATTTGACGCATCGCAAAATTGTTGAACTTTAAAAGACTAGAAAATCGACGAAAATAGAAAAATAGGAAGGTTGCAATGACTATTTTGAAGAAATAAATCAATCGGGATTCATTCACAATGAAGCCGACTCAAATTTTAGGATCGAAAATGTTCAGGAAAGAATTGGAAGTCAAATTTTGCACAGGCAGTGACGGGTTGGTGAGGGCCAAATCTATGAGTGGGGCACAGGTGAGAAGAGGATCGAAAATGAAAATGAAAAACATAAATCGGCTTGAAATTGAGAATTTTCAGAATAAGAATTAAGCAATTCTGTCGCAGAGAATAAAGAATGAAGGTTCATGAGAAATTTTCCGAACAGACAATAATGAATGGAAAAGACGATCAATTTTAGGCCAAGTTTCAGAAATCAACCGATTTTATGGAAGTGTGAGAATCTCGAGATCCCGAGAATTTCATGGAACTGATAAAAATCCGAGGAAAAAACGACGGAAAACAAAATCGAAAGAGAAAATAAAGAAAAAGTGGCAGTAGAGAAACGGCAGAAGATAAAGACAGAATAAGAACGTCCGGATCTACAAGTCTCAAAACCTCCGAAAGCTTCCATAGGAAGGGTTCCGGGAGCTTCATGAATACGGGGCACAGTACGTTCTGCAGACTGATGTGAAAATGATGGCAAATGAATAAGCCCCCGTTCAGACTCGCTCAAATAGCATGGGAAATCAAAAGAACACAAGAAATGCAATCGCACTCTCTTCGCTTCCCATGTTATTTCGAGCGAATTGCAATGCAACTAGTTGTAAGTCTGAACGGACCCAATAACAAATCGATACTTGTGCTAAATCGCGCCTAAATTTCATCATGTTTGACTTTTGGCGTTGATTTATTCACCCTTTGTGTAGAGACTTTCGCTTTAGTCTAGTTTACAGTTTGTCTATTTCATCTCAATCTCTTTTTTTCTTTGTCTCTTTAACCCTACCGCGAGGGTCAACCCCTTTTCTACCGTGCCTAAAAATTGGTTCTTTCTCGTGGACAGGGCAGAACACGGCTGCTGTTATTTTGCCCTTTCACCGAAATTGAATAAATTTCGAAATTAATGATTCTGGACTCAAATCGTTTGCATGGATTCAAAATAGTGCTAAGCACTCCGAGAAAGCAACCGGCAGATCACTGTTTCCGTGTCTGCATAATCCTAAAATCGAATGATCGAAAATAGCCACTTGCCTTTGACAAAATGCTGTGCGAAATGAAGAGAGCGGAGAGATTGAATGGATCGTCCATTTTCGATTTTCTCGGCCTAAAATCTGCCGAATTTCATTTCGAATTTTCTAATTTCCTCCAAATTTTGTGCATGATGAGTTTGAATTTTTTTTTCGAAGCTTCTTCTAGTAACAACACACAATTACTGATAACGTCAAGATTCTTGTAAAACGTCGTCAGTTTTCGTCTTCTGTGAAATTCTGATAATTTACATTTCCTACTTGGTTTATGTTCAACTTCTTGATGCTTTCTTCTGAATTCTGATATCACATCTTCCAAAATTCAGAAAGACTGCTTTCTCGTTGAAAATTCGTGTTTCGTATATTCGTTCGTTTTCATTCGATTTTTTTTTGTTGTTTTAGAACGCTAACAGCTTCCAAGCAAAATAGCACTCGGCGCACTTCTGTCGACCTGTCAGCTGAACTGAAAAAGAGAAGAAGATGTCTGCTGCATCGACAGTTGCTGAGATGATCGCCAAAATGACGGGGACTAAATTGAGGGATGAAGAGAAGAAGACTGGAGAGGAGGACAGACCGAGCGAGAAGCTGGACGGAAAGGCCGAGGCCGGCAAGGAGGGAGGAGGAAACAAAGGGTCTGATTCGGACCGCAAGGCGAGTGCAAAATTGGAAGAGAAAAACTTGTAATTTGACTGCAAGTTCTGTCATATTTCTTCCTTTTCTGATAGTAAAGATGGACGACAGTTGGCAATTTTGAAATGACGTGAAGACATGCGCACTATAGTTAGGGATAGGTGAGAAAGGTGAAAGTAGGGAAAAATAGTGTGGCAGAAGATAGCTCACTTCCTCACGTCTCGTCCCGTCATTTTTCAGTTGCCCAACAGTTTGCTATCAAACGGATTTTGGCAGTGTAGTTAGAATTTTTCTACTGCCAACAACAACGACCCTACGCTTTTGGAGAAAGAATATGGGATAAATTTTCTATGTTTCAGCCCCGTTCCAACTCGCAGCAGGGCTCTGGCAAGCCGCGTCTGACTCGAGAAGAACGCGAGAAGATGGACGAGGAAAGACTGGCGAAGTACGCGGAAGAGCAGCAGCAGAAGAAGGTGCTGGAGAAGGGCTGCAAGGGCACGGTCAAGTGGTTCTCCATTCGCAACAAGTACGGATTCATCGAGAGGGACGAGAAGGGCAAGGACGATGTCTTCGTGCATCAGGTGAGAGGCAGAAAGTGAATGTGCCTTGATATAGGATTATCTCGTGTTGATTTCTTGCTAAAACAATAATTTGGAAGTCTGGCAACTTGAAGAGGATATGCAAGTGAAATTGCATTTCTCTACTCTCATAACTCGACGTGTACATACCTATTCTTCAAGATGTGAGATTTCCAAATACCCGTCAAAATATTTCTCCCACATAAATAATCCCTCTTTGCAGATGGCGATCTCGAACTCGAAGATGAAGAAGTACTTCTACCGCACTCTGGAGGAAGGAGAGCCTGTCGAGTTCGACATCGTCGAGGGGAAAAACGGACCGGAAGCGGCCAATGTGACGGGGCCTGAAGGCGAACAGGTCAAGGGAACCAGGTAAGCTAAAAATCAGTGATTCTGATGAATCGTTCCTGATCAGAATAAGAGATGCGTCGAAATTCCATGAAGCGAGTTTTTCCCGACTCCATGTGATCTTTCCACTCATTCTTTTTATTTCGATTCCGATTTTTTCTGAATGCAGTGAGAAAAGAAAGTAAAAGGCATTTGTTGAAAAGAAATCCCCCACCCGCTCATGTCAAAATTCTGATCCGAATCCGACTTCTCCAAACTTGACTCACGGAAAAAGTATCATATCGAAAGAGGAAAAGAGCATGTCTTCTTTTTCACTCACGAAATGATACACTACTTTTTCGCGGGTCGAGTGTGTAGAAGTGTCTGATCGAACTCCAATGAAGTCATGATATATACTTCAGATACCGCATCGTCTATGTGCGTGGTCGCAACGGGAATAGCCGTGGAGTGACTCGTAGAGGCAGAAAGGACACTGCAAAAAGCGACACTTCCAATGGAAAGGAGACCAAGGGCACAGGCAAGGGAAGACGAGACCAGAAGGAGAAAGACCAGGTTAAGAAAGAGGTAAGTGAAATGAGTGAAAAGCGAAGATACACGGGCAGTTCTCTTTCTGAATAAGATCCAACGTTGTTGAGCTTTTCGGAATTTTTTCTTCACTTGCGTTTGATAGTTAGTATTCTCTTCTCGAAATTTCAACATACTAGTCGAGAATGAAATGAAATAGTTGAGCATGGATTTTTGCAGGACAAGGCCTCTGGCGACAACTCGGCCGCTGTCAACGACAACACCGTTCAGGCCTCTGTCTGATTAGGTCCCCTTCCCTCTCCTCTTCTCCACCATTTACCACCCCTAGACATACCGTTCCATTTGTATTCTTCTTTTCCCCAGTTCCCCAAACCCTTTCCCATCCACGTTTCTATAGTCAATTATTTTACCTCTAAGGGGAATGTAAAATAATGAACTTTCATTCATTTTTCCCCATTTCTTTTGCAATCAGATCTCCAGACTTGATGTCTCAGTATCTTGGTTTCTGTTTATTTATTAGTTAGATTTTTGTTTTTGCTTCCATCATCCTAATTTTCCTTGCAGATCAGCCATCTTCCTGCATCGATTTTCTCTTTCTTGCCTATCTTCTTGCACCAATCCAGGTTACTTGGTACTTCACCTCACCTCACCTCACTTTACTTCGTTTTGTTTTGTTGTTGTTTTTGTAATTATTGATTTGGCTCAATTGCCTTGAATCTAAATAAATCTGTGTTGTTGGTGAAGATGAACATTTGAGAGTGAATGTCAGTAAGGACCAAAGTCTGTATAAACAGGGGTCCGTCGATTTGGCTGATTTTGACATATATTGTTCAGTTTTTTACGCTGATTCTCGTGGTGCTATCCGTTCTTCATAAAAATTATTGTATGCAGGATTACGGTAGCTTGAAATTTTGACAGATCCGACCTCGGGAAAAATTCGTAACTTTCTTATTTGTGGACCAAATCGAACAGGATTTTCAGTATTGGATAGCCCATGAAAAACTCGACAAATAATGTAACTACGATCACCTGCTACCATCAATAACTTCCCGGCAAAAATTTAATTTCTGAAAATTTTCTTTATATTTTACTTTATTCTCCTACTCGAGATCTACGAAATAAAAAAGAAACATTCAATTTGGTTCAGACATAAGAAAGTTATGAATTTTCTTCTGAGGTCGGACCTGTCAAAACTTTAAGCTACCGTAATCCTGCATACGATAATTTTTATGAAAAACAAACCACACCATGGGTATCAGCATGAAAAACTGAATAACATATGTGAAAATCAGCCAAATCGACGGACCCTTGTTCCGCACCACTTTGAATAATTCTGACATTCACTCTTAAGTAATCGAGCTCTAACAAGATTTCCGTTTCATCAGTTGTATTTGATAAAGAAAGTTATGTCAACTAGATTAGTTATTCACAATAGTCCTTATAAATTGAAAACATTTCTCTTAGTAACTATAAAATTGACAACTAATTGAGATGCAATAATCTAAGCTATGACAGAATGAGTTCCTAATAAGTATATTTCGTTATTCTTATCGAAAAATGATGGCATGCTATTCGCTGATAAGAATGCCGAAATAATACATAATTTACAAGTGAAATGAGCAATAAATGGCTTAATTTTCGTTTAGTTTTAACAAGGAGGATCAAAATTCGGATCACAATAGCAAAGATAAGCTTTATTTGGATAATTTAAAGTATCAGCGAAAAGGCCCGAATTTGCCGCATCGCATGTATAAGGATTCAGAACGTTATTGATAAGATCTACAGAATCTGAGCCACAAACTAATACGCCGTTATTATAAAAGATTTGTGCAACTCGATTATAAATATTTGGGTCGCACATTATGGTTTCAGTGCATGGATCGCTCGGCACTGGAGTAATGGTTGGAGGTCCGTGATTGGCTCCCAGGTAGGTTCCGATGTCAGCGCACAAGTCAACCGGCTCAGGGCCGTTCCAGTAGGCTTCGTCCGTGATCACTTGAGTACAGCTAGGGCAAGGGACTAAAATTTTAGAATTTCTCCATAAAATACAAATGATAAATGGCGACGAAGTATTTTACTGTTGTTCTAAAATTTGGGACCACAAATGGTACATGTGTTATTTTCATTGGTAGGAAAATGAAGAAATAGCGCGCGAAGCAGAGTGACTGCCCTAAAATCTTTCGCTCCCTATTTTCAACCTCCCAAATTTCGGATTCGATAAATGAATTATTTGCATCCCTGACACATGGCCCCAGGATAAGGTTCTACAATGTTGAACAAAATCAAACATAAGGTTAAGGTAAAGTGAGGCAGAAACACAATAAGAGAAAAGACGCAGAATGCGTGTTAGGCACAACCTAATTATTAGGACAAAATTTATATGGCTCTTCTTCGAAGACGGTTCGAGTACAGGGCGATACCAGTGTCATTGAAAGAGTCAGGGTTTGAGCAGCAAGTACGAATTCCATGATATGATAAAGTTTTCGAAAGAAGAGAATTCTTTCGGAGATGGCTGAAGACGCATTCCGTGTAAGACCCGAACAAAAAATTGCATTAGTGCAAAAGTCTTTAAGTCCGAATATGAACCATACGGGTGGATACCCTCTTGGACTCTGATCACAAAAATGGAGTCATTTTGCCTCGTCCCCTAAAGTGGGCGGAGCTATGCTAATTTGAAGTTCGAAAATGACACTCGTCAGAAGGTACAAAGAAAACTTTTTTGCTATAAAAGATTTTCAAAAATTTAAAAAGCATGAGATATCACATGTAATTGCCCATCTTCTAACATATAGTTTTTAGGAGGTTAACCATTTGCTGGCTACGGTAGGTGATCCCGAAGTCAAAATTGGTGCTTTTTCACCCTCATTTTTGCACAAAATCGGCCCTCCTGAAAATTTTTGTTATAGGGCCGCACGTAAAAATTCTAGGGAATAATTTCCATCATGCTTTTGATCAAATAAAGACAAAAAATCGAAAATCCCAGAGGCTTTTTTTGAGAACTTGCTGCTTAAAGTTGGCGATTCAAATATCGAAATTGCAATTTTGAAGGTTAGATCCCACAACATGTATACCAATTGATAGAGCTCATCAAACTGAGCAACTTTTGTGAAGACACCTCATGGTTATCTATTATTGTATGGGAGTGGTACCTCAAAAATCAAAATTTAATGTCAATTTTCAAGAAAATGATACGAGAATTTTCATAAGTGGTCTACCAAAACTTGGGCTCAAACTGAAGCTAAAGACATCTATTATTTAATTACATAAAATTTGGAGTCGAACGATACCAAGTTTGGTTAGCTTGAAAAATTGTTAAGACTTAGGACAATCAGCTATTGGACCTGGATCTGAGACACGTCCGGTTGTAGTACTGGATGTGGCTATCGTGGACGTCGATAAACTAGATGTCATTGTGGACGAAGTCCAGTCCGATGTAATGTAGGTCGTGATGGCTGTCGTTATCAAAGCAGTGGACATCGTCGTATCTATCGAAGATTCTGTCGTATCGATATTTATTGTTGTTGAGCTCGCTTAATTTTACACTTTACTTTAGACTTTAATGTCGGTAGCCTGAACCGACGATTATGAGATTTTACAAAATAATATGATGACCGATTTGCCAAAAAACCTAGACCAGGTTGAATTATAAGCCCATTCCGCATTCATTGTGAAGAGATAACATTTGGAAAAGCCATGTGTAGCTGACTTTTTCAAAAGTAGAAAATTCATTTAATACGCCAATGATAGTTTACTTGTTTCAATATCGACCTCAGTAGTGGTTGACACATCAGGTAGCTCTATATCTGGGATCGTTGGTACACAGGCATTCGAACATTTTAAGAGTACCAGAAAAATGGCGAAATTCATCATTCTGTTGGCAAGTGACCTAAAGTCGATGATTTATTCTTCGAATTTTCGGCAATTTGTAATTTTGGGATAAATTTGTATAATTTTCCTATGGAAATATCAAGATCCATGAAAAGGAAATTTCTGATAGCAGATGTATGAGAAGGCACAAATTGTTAAAAGTTAACAATGAAGACGTGTTCGAAATCTTAGATTTTTAAATCTTTGAAGACGAAGTTGTGCTCATCACTATTTGTAAACGAACCGCCACTCTATTCACTGACCACGTCGCTATTCACTCCTATAGCCTGCCACACATCGTGCTGTTCCTCTTTACGTCTTTCTCCCACACACTTCTTTTTGTCCTCCCCTCTTTTTCACACCTTCGTTAAGTAAGGAAATGGCTTTTTTGGGTAAAAGTACCCATTTCTTGAACCAAAATCAATCGGGTTTTTACGTTCCACATCTCCGGAAAATTCTGTATCCAACCAGACATAGATCGTCATAATTTTTCTTACTCCCTTTGAAGTTATAGCGTTGGAAACACACAGACAAACACACTCATGGGAATTACTAAAGAGTAGATAGATGTATGATAAATAAAAGTTAAATCATTGAAAACGGCATAAAGAACCATTTGAAAAAACGAAATTTTCTGCAACATTTTCATCTTGGGGAAGAAAAAGATAATCGCATTGTAGAATCTTACGCATGAATTATAATGTCGGAGTCCGAAGACAATCACTCGTCCCACATCTGCTTCTTCTGTTGCCATTATTAATTCCTTAATTTCACTCTTCATTCGAAGTGCATATGCGTATTCGCCCTCTTTCGTGATTATCTAAATCTAAATGCGGATAACGTAAATAAGTGACCATGCGTGTGTGAATGAAATGCAAATCAAAAGTGCGATTTTGAAACATTTTAAAGAAATTGAATGAGAAAAATGTTCTTGAATAAAACTTATGGACAAAATAATTTTATGATAATACTATTGAGTATTAAGAGCCATTCCACGAATAACTAACAAGGGTTCGGACAACTGCAAAAGTGTCCTGAATCTGAACCAAACTCACATGGGTGGATACACCCATGGGCCCTAATCACAAAAATGGGGAGATCAGACCCCGCCCCCAAAAGTGGGCGGAGCTACGAGAGGGTCAAAGTTGAGAGTTTTGACGATTTGATTGTAAACAGGAGGTAAAGAAAACCTTTTTGCTATAAAAGATTTTCGAATATCATCTTCAAAAATTCATATCTTTGGTTACACTGATCCGTTTTTCATGCAGTTTTTTTGCTATAAACTTATCAAACCCCGCAAATTTATAGAAACATGCTTTCATAATTCTGTCTTTACATCGGGAATATCACTTGTGCCCTCTAATGCTATGATAAGTTCACCCGATCCCAGAGAGGAAAGCATTTCCGAAGATCAACTTACCCAAAAATAATATTCAAAAATATTCATGCAGCGAAATAGAGAAATTTTCAATTCTAACAATTAGAACGGCGTAAAGGTAGAACTTTGATGACAACATAGTTTATTTCTAAATTAATAATCAAAAATGAATCGATTGGAAAAAATTTCTCTTAAAAATGGTCATTTTAGATGTTCAATCATAAGATATATTTGACAGACAAAAACTAGCAATACAAAGCGAGGTTGTGAAATATTTTGTAAGATTGTATAGAAACAAGCAGGGCTGTTCGGAATTCCCACTCCGAGGTCTGGAAAGTTTTGACTCCGGATTCCGATTCTGACTCTGGATTGTGAAAATTTTAACTCTGACTTCGATCCCGAATTTTTCAAAATCAAGCTCCGAACAGCCTCGGAAACAAGATAAAGGAAAAATATCCAGATTTAAAAATAAAATAGTCTTTGAATAGCTTATTACAATTTCTCGAAATCAATTTCACCAACAACTGCCCATGTATTTTCATTTGGATCGTATTCCTCTATTTTACTGCATAAAATCCATTTATCATTCGACTTTGTTGTTCTAAGTTCATATCAATTATCACAGAACTGTGAACATATTAACTCACCTTCCAATTGCATACATTCTTCCATTTGCGATAACAAGAGTATGAGAATGTCTGGCATAATTCATATAAGCGATTGGAGAAATTCGACTGTCAACTGGAGCTGAGGGATCGAAACACCAACAGGATTTGAATGTATTAGGACCACTAAATATATAATGATACATTATTTATCATACAAAATTAACGACCTCTGTCCTCCAGTTATGTAAATTTTTCCATTTAATGATGCAGCTCCGAAATAACCTCGTCTTACTGGAAGTTCTCCAATTTCAACCCATTCCTGTTCATCATCTGATAATCGATATATTTTTTTATTACCAAATTTCTTAATAACTGAATATCCATAATTACAATAACGAATATGCTATAATATGACCGTATAAAATTCCATCGCATGTTATTGTTTGAGCATATTTAATTGGAAGAGGAAAAGCAGGTCCTGTTTGCCATTCTCCGTCTATTGAAATCTGAATAAATTATTTCATGCACCTTTATTCGATCTTCTTACATCAACTCGATTCGTATCTTGACATGTTTCAGGACCCCTTCCACCCAAATAATACAATCTGTCTTTGAAATAAGCGACAGATGCACATTCACGCCATTCAGGAGGATCTGGGCCTGCAAAGAATGCAATAAAATTAAACCAATATATTGATTTTGCAATGTTACCTCTAGTGATTTGTCGAGTATTCAAGTCAAATATTTCAAATGATTCATACATGCCGCTAATTCCAAAAATCTAAAATTTACAAAATTGGTAATGCCAAACAAAATAATCTACTTTATCTTTTGTAGTTGCTACTTCATACGATGATAAATAATTAGTAAATTTAGCCATGTAATCAACAGAATTAGTATGCGAATCAAACAGACAAGTTCCTCCTTCATAATTATTATGATTATTTAAATAAAGTACTAAATACTAAAATTAATTTCTATTCATACAAGAAATATTTTCCTACTATAGAATAAAGTTTTCCTCTCGAGCGCTATCGGCAGATATCTTTTGATTATTTGCATCATTCGCTTGTTAGTTCAGGCCAATTGTCCCAGCTCTTTGAATTCGGGATATTCGCAGATCAACAGTATAATTTCGACTGGTAAATTGGCTAACATCTTTGTTAAGAGACCTAAACAATCAGCATGGTATTATTTTAAAGTAGAAATAGTAAAAGAGTTGATTGAATGAGAAAAGTCTGCAACTAATGAGTTTGAAATTGATCATTGAAGAACGGAGAATGAAACTATTAAATTGATACTTCGCAATTTTTATCAGACTAAAAATCGATTTCTAAACATGGTTTATCATTTAAGAATCCTAAAATTTAAGATGCATGCTGAAATAAAACTATCCGTGTATTTAATTATAGGTTATAAACGATGCAAATGCACACCTCGTACCACCAAGTATTTTCCATGATACTAACATTATGATATCATTTCTATTGCTACTGGAAACCTGTTGAATTTCAAAATGAGTTATTTGAGAGATAGGAGATTGTTCATAACGTTCATTCCCATTGATGATACATAGTCTGAGAACAACCGAGTTATTGAAATTTGATTTTTTTTTTCGATATATGGTTGATTAAAAAGATATTCATATGTATCCAATTTGTAAGCAGATGCTTAGCACAGAATATACTTTTAAAATATTAATAACATCAATTTTCGATGAATTCAGCAAAATATCACTGTTGAATCATTGTGAGCGGAGCACCCGCGAGCGGTGCGCGCCGCTCGCGGGTGCTCCGCTCACAATGATATTTCCAGCTCATTTCAAAGATTCGCCAATTTGCTCTTCTAATCCGTCTTCATCTGGCATATCTTCAGCATTTCTGCGCTGCTTCTCACACAATTCTTCTTCTTATCACCCATGCAAATCTGCTTCTCCGTGCCTTTTCGCATTAATGAATTTGCACCGTTTCTAGCATTGAGAGCAGGGGATGATCATCATTAACTACCTACTTCGATTTCAAAAATTTCCAAACCAGAACTCCTACTCCTATATATTCGAAATTTTAGCAGAACAATTTCGGGGTCCTAAACATTCATGAAATTTCGTAAAATAAATAAGGTATTTCTTCTTTTGGGTAGAAATGCACACTTTCTATTGTGCTAATATCGCTAAATTTTGTTGTACTTTGCGATTTCATAGGTCTATTCGAGTTGAAAATTCCGAACCTAAAAGTTTTCAAATTCCATTCATTATCATCTCCGATTGATGATATGAGATCTTCTTCGATCGTTTATTCATCCTTCTTTATTCTCAGTTCATTTACCACCAGTAGTGTACGAGAATTCTTATCTTTTCGCAATTTTCGTTTTCGCCTTCCAAACTTTTGAAAGTCACTGTCTTACACATTTGTTCATCACATCGTCACTTTTCTATTTTTACTTCTTCTGTTCAACATTTTCATTTTCATTTGCAGTCACTTTTCCACACTTTTTTTCCGGCAAATCTTCCTTCATTTGTCGATTTCTTTCTTTTCCTCCCCACCAGAGTCTTAGTCTTAATTGGGGGCAAACAGGCAAACACTGCTGCTGTGTGGCTGCGTGCAAGTGTTTGTTAATCTTTGGGTATGCAGCCCCAGCCAACGGAGGATTGCAGCATTCTTATTGGAAGTTTCGGCGGGAGAAATGAGACATGGCATAGTCGAAGAGGAAGTGGAGACGTAAACAAATTGGAGATATGAATATGGAGATATGGAAATGAAATGTGGTTCGGCAGGGATGGGCTCTGCTGGCATCCGGCACCGACCGACCGACCCTCGCCCCGTTCCTTCTCCCGAGTCTAGAATCTCGAATCTGCTCTACTCCTTACGCACACTTCTATGTTTTCTTTGAAATGCGCTGCTCTGCTGGTTGGCGACAGCCCTCTTCCTCTTCCTCTTCTTCTTCCTCTACTCTCTCGGTCCCCTTCCCCTTCATGTGCCAAATTTAATAAATGCAGCTGAATTTCATTGCTCTCCAAATTCCAAACTGCCCCATTGGCCTGCTGCATATTCCTGAATTCTCCCACTCCTCCAATCTGCCACTTGCCGCAGTGTTTATGTTAGTCGAGTTTACAATCTGAGTGACGTCCCTCTCGATTCATTTCCCATTTCCCATTGCAATCCCTTGATTGATCTTCTTCGTTGTCAATTGTCCTGCCATGTCGCATTGTCTCTTTCCATGCCACTCAGCCACTCAGCACCATCACATCATTTCAGATCTAATCATTTAGTTCATTTCTGAGCAAAAATCTAAAGATCTCAATAAGTTTGATTTCTTTTTCCATCATAGTTTCCACTTTTTTAATGTGATGCAATTCACTTATTCTCTTGCGGAATAGTTTATGAAATTGCAACCCAATTCCATTAGGTTTGATGATAGTGCAGAAAGTTAGCGATATTATCTGAGTCTGGATCAGGATAGTTTATCATTCAGAAGGATGTGTGACAGAATAGAATTTTCTACTATTTAGCAAAAGGATTCGAAATTTTAGTTTTATTTTCGGCTTTTGATAATTGTTGAAATGCAATTTCAATTTTTGCGTTTTCTTTCACTATAGATTTCGTGATTTTTTGAAATGATGACATGTTTAAATTAGTGAGATTATCTTTTCTTATTTCAAATTGTGCTACCATTTATAGGAATCATGCCGTCATCTTGTCGTCAACTTCACATTTTAATTGGCATTTCAGTTTCGAAAGCAGATCAAGATAAAAGTACCAGTTTCGAATTTGGTCTTCAGTATTTTTAAATCAAAAGTTGGGCTGTGATTTTGAAAATTTCCAAGGAGGGATAATCACATTGAAGATTTAAACAGATTAGTATTCTAGTAGAGTGACATCAATTAGAGTGAACCGCAGGGCGATATCAGATCAAGAAGAAGAGGATTTGATAAATCTGGCTGATCTGGCATTTTCCCTTCGAATTCCCCGACCTCCTCCAGAAGTGTCGCAATGCCGCATTTTCGAGCTCTGCTTCCCTCGAATCTCACATCGACTTGCGCGTTGGCGACGCTACGAAGACAAATGACCTCAGGAGAAAAAGCAAATGACATGGAAAAAAGCAGAGGCAGGGAGAAGTGAGAGATGTCACAGGGGAAAGGGGAAGATGCTCAGATTGACACAAATTGGAAGAGGGGGAAGGAAGAAGAAGTCGAGGAAAACTACTAAATGGCTGTATGAATGAATAATGAATGGAGGAATGGAGTGAGAATGGAGAGGTGAAGGTGCACAAGCAATTTAGTCTTGTTCCAATTCTGTTTGGTTGTTTTATGCGGCCGTTTCCGGAATGCTCGGCATGTCTCGGTGAATGGAAATGGAAATGGAAATGCGAACGGAATTGCGTTATGCATTGCTATGGACAAATTGAAGCGACGAACGATTCAAGGCGATTCCAGGGAGGCCTTGCCTGGCTGATTTATGCAGAGCAGTGCAAATATGGCCATACGATGGAATGGAACGGAGTCGTCAATCGGCTTGTCCTCCTGTCTGTCCGTCTGCCAGTCTTCCAGCAGTTTACAAACATCTTCTCATCTGCTCATCTCCACTCATCTTCCTCCCTTCATTTCTACATTGTTTCCATTCTATTTGTGATGTTTTCCCCGTCATTCTCTACTCGTCTCCCCCCTGTCTTTCAGCCTTTCTGTCTCCAGCCTCTGTCTCCTCTCCTGCTCCAAACTCTTTGAAGGAAGTTAAGCCCCGCCCCACTCACAACTGCTCTCCCCTCTTTCCTATGCTAGGCTCCCTCCTGTGCTTCCCTTCTTCTCTGTCCCTCTCCAGCGATATTTCCATTCTCATCTGATCACCTATCACCTTTATCATTTTTCGATTGCCAATGACATTTATCTCTCTCTCTCTCTCTCATCTCCTTTTTATGGAATTGCTTCAGGACTTCTTTGTCGAACTTCTGTCAATTATCATGTTTTTTTTCGTTCAGAAAACTAATAATCATTTGAGAGTGCAGATTGTGCGATGCGAAATATGAGCCGCGAGTGTGTGAGAATTCGAAGTTGCCGAATTATCATCCGTTCTGACTGACAGTCTATTAGCTAATGAAGTTGCATTATTTTTCTTCAACAATTTTCCAAATCTTCTGTAGAATCTCTTTCATTAGTTGCCATGATTTGAAAACGAGGACCTCTTTTAATATTGATCATAGACAATTTTATTTTGAATCAGATCGAATGCAATTATGGCATACCCGCTGAAATTGGTAGAAGATATCGTTGAACAAGGTCATTCGATGTTTCATCTAAAGCGTTTGAAGATATTTGGCGTTATTGACTCTAAATGAACAATGCATCTTATCCTTTCTTCTTTAATATTCCTTCTGCAACAATATTTTTCATTGCTCATTTAAAGATTTTATCTTCAATCATTTGTCTAATTTTGACGATTAATTCGGCTATGAAGATCAATGCCATTTTATTTTCTGGAAAGAAAAAATTCTCTCAAGAACCGTAATTTCAATGTTTTTGATATTGGATTTACAGTATTTTTACACAAGTTCTATTAATATGGCTCTCGTTTCATTGATCTTCTTTCTTTCGAAATATGCATACGGTTTCAGTATTTCCTTTTACGATGGAGGACTGGATTGGCAGTATGTGTGCTGATGCGAGTTCCGCATCGTTCTGCCCTCTGTCCGTCAATCTACGATGAGAGTGTCCCTTGTGCTCCTCCATTCCCTGCTGCGTCTACTCGTCGTCTGCACTTTCTGTCTCTTCCTCCTCGTCGATCCCGTCAATGCTGATTCCCTTTCCTGCAGGGTTCGTCTATTTTCTTCTTTACTGTAAACCACATAAATCGTATAATTTAACGCGGTTTTCCGTTTGAAATAAGAAATCTGACATGTTATTATGGCGAATCTGATATACAAAGATTAAAAAGGTTATTTCTCTATCGTTTGCTAATGCGATTTTGCATATTTTACAAATTTTGCCGTCAACTTCTCTTCTCATAATTAAAGGGCCAAGTAGGTTACGACCATTTTCGAATCATTAATAAAAATATTGACATTTTCTAACGGTCTGGTATGATAGTAATCGTTCGAAATTAATGAGTCAAAACTTTATTCTGAAAACCAACTAAATGCTGTTTCTTTTTCAATTCATCAGCAGTAGAACAGTATCCGTGAAGTTTAGCTATAACGCAATGTTTGAATTTTTTTTTGGAATTAGTGTTTATGGCAGATAGTTTTTTATTTTCAAATTTAATCAAGTAAATATAAAAATTTTTATAGGACTGCAAGCATAAAAAAAGCATTTTGGATCTAACAACAAACTATTCTCTATCAATATCATCGGAACATTATATTAGAAATTTCGCTTTCTTCAGAAAAACAGTTTATTCCACCGCAATCTCTAATTCTGTCATACTGAGAAGGTTTCATTTGATGGGGATTTATGGTGGATTAGCAATGAAATTTTGACTCGAAATAAACTACCACCGCATGGAAAATAGCATTTCATTGCAGAATGCTTTTTGGCCACTATTTTTTTTCTAGGATCTAATATTTTTTTTTATAAATTGTTCGTATCATAACATAGATAAAATACGATATTATTAGTCAGAATAATGGGTAACCTGGAAAATTGGCAACTTTTGAAATTGTATGGGAAAGAAGGAGAGCATTTCCCTATATTCCTCTGCCTTCTCCTTACTCTACGTACTAGTTTGACAAGTTGCGAAGTTTCGAATTTTCAAATATCTGAATAATATGACGCAAGTTTATTCCGTTTCAAGTAATCAGTATACATTCTCTAGTGAGGGGAGATTGATAGATCAAGCGGTGAACAATATGGAAGGGGAATTGAGCAGAATTGGTTTTCGATTATATCGGAATCAGATGATAACTGTAGTAGGATTGTACGAAGTTTACAGTCGAAAAGTCTAAGTCGAGATGTTAATTTTTAAAAATCTGCTTCAAAAAGTAAAAGTAGTAAAAAAGTCCTCCTTCTATGCAGGGGCGAGATGAATTCGTTTCTCGAAAGTAAAAAAAAAGACGTTTAGAGCATTTCGAAGTCGAATTCGAAATTCACACAAAGCTAGTCAAATACTCATCGGGAAATTAACCAACCGATTTTGAAAGAAGAATTTTGTTTTATGAGTTGTTTATAAATATGTAACGATTTTAATAACGCGTGCCATTGCGATAAATTCGATCTAATAATTTCCCTTTAGCCTCGTCCTGGCGGAACTCCCGTCCCGTTGGGTGTATTCCTCGTGCGTCGCGATGGCTATCCGGACATGGAGCTGCCCATCCGTCTGGCACTCAACTACATCCACAATCACTCCTGCATTCTCGACGGCTTCAAACTCGAACTGATGTACAAGGACACTCGGGTTGGCTCATTTCGTAGTATCATTTCATTCTTCTTTTCATCCTTTCTCCTTCTTTTCCTTTCGGGGGAGAATCCGATCTGCGCTCTGCCTCCCCCTTTCGTCTTTCACTTTTCTTGCGGCTTGCGTGTTTGCGTCTTTGAATTGGTGTAATTCGATTTCTATCAGCAAATCGCATTTGATAGGCTCTTCTCTCCTCTCCTCTCTTTTCTTGCCTTTGCTCTGCATTTTCTGCTTATTTTGGCCGAATATTCACAGAAAATAGAGAAATTTTAACAAGCGCTTTGGGGTAAACTCCAGCGATAAACTGATAATGTACGTGGAATGGGAGAGGGAAGGAAGAGACATCACAGGTTGTAGGAATTCTTCTTTGAATTGAACGAAGGATATTATAGCTTTCGCTTGGACGATTTTTGAAGCAGACCAGTTGAATGTGAAAAAACATGTTCAACTTGACCAAGTTCCTTATTACGAATCGAACTGTCAAAATAACTTGGGTTTTTCTTATACAAGTTTTTATTGGATATTAAGATTGGCACTGATCCATTTTTTACTACTAAAATTATGAGAAAAATATTAGCAGATCTCATAAAATAGAAAATATTATAATTAGTATTTTATTCAGTCATAATTTCATTCAATATTTTCTATCTTTGACACTGGATTATCAGATAGACATAAGCGATAATGTGATAGTGAGTAGATCATTCATATCTCATAGTCGCGCAATGATTCATTAATCTCTGACATTTATATGAAGATCTATTCTCAGAAATTTAGTTGAATCGGAAAGAAATTATGGCTCAATTTCATAAATATAGTGGCAACTAAGTTTGTACATAAGAATAGTTTTAGAAACAATACATTCGTCGAGTTATCTTGAAGCAATTTGGGAGAAACTTTGAATTCGACTGTCGCATAACATCTTATATAAATAGCTAAGTTTTAGTCGGATCGGTTCGAGATAATCAGATAAATGGTCGATTCTAGAAATCGCGTTTGTTTTTAAAATTTCGGAAACCGATGTATAATCCAGTTCGATCACAGTATTCCTCGTTGAATTACTTTTGATCTTCAATATTTTTTGAAGAAAATGCGCAAATTTGACTATAGTTGATCAGGAGTTTTTGTCAAAATTTATAGATTTGTAGCTGATTATTTTTAAAACTGATCAAACGTTGAAAGAGCTCAGCTATCGTAATATTCCTATTTAGGAGAATGTGGCAATATAGAAATATGGAATAGTTTAGTCCGAATTGCCGAATATTCAATGTTCTTAAAGTACTACAAATTATTTATGATTCTTTCGAAATTATTATGTCTTTGGCTAAATGTGGAGCTCATTCTTATTGAACTTATCAAAAGAAGTATCTGAAGATAAGATTGTTGAGCTCATATTTTTTAAATGAAACCTCCCATGTTGTTAGTCAAAACTGTTTTCTATGCCTTTCTGATTAAAAATCTCGCTTCAGCAAAGTACAAAGAAAGAAATGTGAAAAATGGTTATTGCGAAATGCAACTTTGAAATGTTATTGCGCAATGTGCAATTTTCTAATTATGAGCAGACACATTTGCGAGTGCCTAATTTGTCCCTAATTTTGCTGCGGTTGCCTTTGCCTTTCAGGCCTGAAGCCCTTTGCCCTCTGCGCGTATTCAGTTGGTTTTTTTTTTGCGCCGTCGACCGGAAATGCAAAGGGGAAGGGGAAATTTGTTGCCTTTGATGGTGCATTTCTGCAGGCCTTCCTTCCCTATGCCCTAGGTCCATAGTCAGTCCTCCCTCCCCTTTCTTCTCTCCTTGGCCTTCCGATTTCATCAAATATCCTCATAACTCGTATGCGTTACGGAAAGTGAAAGAACGCGGAAAATCCGGCCTGTCACTGCCACTTCTGACATGGCAAATGTGGCCGAGCGAGCGGCCAAATGCCCTGCAAAGCGCCAATTCGCAATTCGGCCACCAACGAAATCAGTCACCAGCACAAATTTCCCACCGGAAAAGAGCTGCTGAATCAAACATTCCACGCACTTTCAAACCCACTGTACTTTTTATTTGGAATTTCGAAATAGGGACCATTCAAGGCGACAAAAATCAATCTATTTTTGCATTCGTTATAACCTCCCCTAAATAGAAAGATTGAAAAGGGAAGTTTTTAGCAAATATGGATGACTTAGGTATGGAAAATTTTGGCGAATTGATCAGGTTATTCTTGCCAGATACGATATTATTATTTTATTTTTATTAGTTTTATGACTAAGGTAGAAAAGTTCATTTATATGGCATAATCAGTAATGCTAACTATTGATAAAGATAATGTTTCAGAAAATACATACTTTTCCATAATTTTCTGCCTTAACTATCTAAAATGTTTGAAAGTTAAAACATTAAAGAATAAGAAATAAAGTACAATAAAAATCGCTTGTCGAGATAAAGATGTAAGAATAAATAAGAATGAACGTGCTTTGATTCTTAAAACCGCTGCTGACATACGTAAACACGGAAATTTTGTGAATATTTTTGCGGGGTCGTTTTGACCAGTGGTTGGTTGATCGAATTGAGTAATGGCTATACTTGCTTTCTTACATTCTTTTATACTTTTTCAATGTTTAATAACGATTTATGATTCAATGCGAAATATAGAAGCCCGTGATTATACAATCTCTAAAGTATAGATTATATTATTCACATGCAAGAGACTTGTAGCATAGACCTATTTCTTGGGAGTTTTAAAAATACGTACTGCTTTGAAGCCTCTATCTTCATTCCTTTCACTTTCAAACTTTATTAGCCCACTTCTTGTTGTTGATTCCACACTTACGCCCTTTCCGCACCTATTTTTCCAATGAAATCTTTAGCAGTTGGTCTCGTGTAGTGATAAAGATAAATTATCAGCGATATAGAGGAGAATAAAAGTGGGAATGAGGAAATGGAGGAATTAGTGGGGTTAGAGTATGAATGCAGGGCTGATAGATAGACTTAGGCTTATAGAATGTTTGGAATGCTGGAGTGGAAGACGGGGAATCGAAAAGTAGGACGACAATGTAATGTCTGGAAGCAGCCAATGGCAATCCAAATGTTGTTAGACATGAAATATCAACGGAAAACATACCCAATGATTGATAAATGAAATGAATGTGGAAATGGGAAAGAAACTGCTGGAGAAGTCATTTGATAATCCACCACATTTAGCATCGGGGTGTTTTACTGACTATGAATAATGTCAAACGTAGCATCTTGGGAAAATCTCTCACATCACAATGACGAATAGATACTTTGCAGATGGGATTCAAAAAATGTTCACAAAAGGCATTTCAAATCATTCCGGGTTCATATAAAAATCGTTGTTCTGTTTCATCCGTTTCTAATTATTACATTTTGCCTATCCTAGAAATGTGTTTAATCATTTTCCGTCTCCAATTCTGTAACCAATATCCACTCCATTTTATTATCTCGCGAGCAAAGCAGAAATGCAATCAATTTGTTTCGAGCTGATTTCGGAATTCATGAAATAAGCAAAGTTGAGAGTTCGAAAGAATGAGTCATTTGTGAATGGAGGTGAATGGAAAATGGGGGGAAAGAATGGACTTGTGACGACAACTAATGGAGACCGAAAAGAGCAGCAATGCAGGAAGGCAGAGAGGCAAGAGGGTCATTAATATTTCGATTTCCCAAGGTTTTCCACTTTCATCCAATTTTTGCGTTGATTATTTGAATTTTTTTGCTGCAGGTTGCTTCGGTCTGCATGAGGCAGTCATTCAGTCAGTGCAGTGCAGAACATTGCCCACTTCTCTTCCTCCCTTTCTGCCTTCCTCTTCTGCTTCTCCTTTGCCTGTTCTCACTTATAGCTTTCCCATCAACTGAATGGGACTTTGAGGCATTGCCACAAGAAGAGCAACGCAAAAAATGGAAGAAAAGGGAAGAGGGGGGAATGAAACCAAATCAAAAGGCACAGGGCAACCGTGAATGACAAGTCAAATGGAGTTATGAATGAATTATGCAACATCAGAATGTCAAAATATCGAACATGAAATGAAACAAAAGGATTGAATATTTTGATTGGAACTATAGTAAAATGCAACAGAAGATCATGGCTGATGAGAATTTAATGAAATTTTACTGTTGACTATCCTTGCTCGTTTTTTTTTAACGAATCAGAAGTCTATGTTAAGTTAATATCGCTGAAATCCAATAACTTGATTGAAAAGGCAGTTTGACAAATGACAACTTAGCTGAACGACAAAATATTTGAACATATTAATTGGAAATATTTTAGGGGAGGAGGAGTGTGAAGAACTATGGAGAATGTGTGCATTGTCATTCATTTATATCAGTTATTCTATGTTTACGAATGAAATTAGATGAAAGAATGAATAGACTAAATCTACACTATCAAATGTTGATATGTGAGCATAAATAATCATGATTTGAGTAGTTTAATTTTCATCGTATCATCATTCAATAAAATGCTTTAAGTTCTGTCCATATACATAGCTGCATTATTTATCTTTCTTCAATTCATACAAACAAAAATACTATATTGAAGACTAAATTTAACAAAAAAAGAATAAGAATCACAGCTGACACCCTAAACTTTTCCATCATTTCTAAAATTTTGTCAATGATCCATTCATTTGAATGAAAGGCGTTATCCAGATGAAACTTTGGACACATGTGAAAGTGGCAAAATCATGAAAATCTGCCAAATTTCAACTGTATCTATGCGTTTCAAGTTCATTTTCAAGCTAGCCAAAATTAAATGATATGCAAGTTTTTGATCTTTACGGTATTGTGAAAATACTCAATAATCATATGATAAACTACTATTTCGTTTCAGTGCAAGACTTCAAATGGAATGAAGGCGCTGTTCGATTTGATAGCAGCCAGCCCGCGGCCTGTCGCTATTCTTGGAGGAGTTTGTACAGAGGTCAGCGATTTTAGGCATAATAACAATTCGAGATATTTTAAAGTATTTCATGTTTTTCAATTCAAAACGTTTCATATTTAGGTAAACGAGCCAGTAGCGATGGCTCTGAAGCATTGGCAGATTGTGCAGCTCTCCTATGCAGAAACGCATGCCAAATTCAGCACTAGCGATTCGCAAGAGGTTGCAATTTTCATTAGCCTTTGAAATGCTAAATCAATTTTGATTGACATTGACTAAGCACAATTTTCTACTGAACATTGTCATAGTTTTGGGTTTTCTTTTTCAAATATCACTTTGTTAAAAATGTTTTTTTTGTTTCGAAATAACGCTAAAAGTAGCATTCAAATGAAGAAAAGTGGGAATTAGTATATGTTTTAGATATCAATTTGTAACAGCATCAATATGATGCATATTTTAGAAAATTTTCATACTGTCATAAAATCGGAATTTTCAAGATAAACTTATGCTTATCATGATAAGTGTTCAGCTCTTTCTCACATTCTATCGAATTGTGCCTGGAGATCGAAATCTGAACAACGCAAAATTTCGATTGATCGATTATTTCAAATGGAAGAAGATCGGCACCGTCAAGCAGAACGACGACACCAGATATGCATTGGTTAGTGTGTTGCTTTTAAATATTTCTTCGTTATAATTTAAAATTATTCTTGCGATTCCACAATTCTAAAGGTTATCAAAAATTGTAGTTATGGAGTATAAGAGTCTGTGGGAATTCTGATTTGAACTGGAATATATTTCTTGTTGCTTATTTTGCTATCAACTCTCATTCGAATGTTGTCATTTCATCCCGCCTTTCTGATAATTTCTGTCCTCTTTGCGTTTTGTGCGATTCATGCCCATTTCGTCACGTAACTCGTACACTTCCATCCAAATGACTCGTGCATGTTTGATGCAATTCGCTGCTCCATTGCTGCCTGTTGATTTGCACAGATCGGCAGCCACTTCCATGAATAGAAAAAATCGAGGAAGAGAATGTGAATGACTAGTAGAGGAGAATTAAAGAGACAGAGAGGGAATGGCAGGCGTGCCAAATTGAAGCGGAATTTGAAATGCACGAGGGGGACACCGAAATTTAACGGGCGGAAATGATAGAAAAATAGGAAATTGAAGAGTTCATAATGGAAATCGTGATCAGCATTTGATGATTTTTGAATGAATGATTGAGAGGTTAGGAATATTTCCATATTTCTTATCTTGAGATGAAGATATTATATCTCAGAATCTTAATAATAAAATATTGAGCATAATTTCTTTTTTGAATTTATCTAATCTTCTGAAGATGTAATCTCGCAAAATTTTTCAAAAAATAAGTGGCTGTTGTGGGAGTATGGAATAGAGAAAGCTGATCTTCATCGGCATTATTACTCAATTCTCACATAACTAGGATTTATACACAAATCTATGCAGAAGTATGAAGGTTTCGTAGAAAAATTGTCATTTAATCCAATACAAATGAGGATTTAACAAATATATCGTCTAATGAATTGCTGATTTCAGCCTCACGAGACTTTGACAACTCGATTGGAGAATGCATATCTAGTGACGATTGCTTACACAGCTGGAATAAGTCTGCAGGAGAAGGACAATATTGGACGCGAATTGCAGGAACTCAAGGTATATTTGATTAAAATAAGTTTGAAAAACTAAAACCCCTCTTTCGCTATTTACCTTACTCTTTAATCATGCAGTATGCAGATGAACCTTTAAAATTGCGGTGTTGTTTTTGAATTTTTGTATGATTTTTGATCAAGCTCGAATCAGTCCAAGTCCAAAGTGCAATGATACAAAATTGCAATTGCTTACTTTAATCTGATCATCGTTTTGCAATTTCTAATCCATCTCCTTGTTTTTGTCTTTGTCATAGTCCGTGTTGTTGTATCTGCTTGTTACATCAATCGTCGTGTGGCTGTCATTTCGATGGATGCATGCATGCCGCGATAGGCAATAGGAGCAGCCCTGAGAAAGGCAAGGACCAAGTAGAGGTGACCCTCGGGGGATTAGGAAAGATGACGAGATAGAGGGAAGGGGAGGAAATGAATCAAATCACCGGGACTTGAAGGACTCTGATCCTAAGCTCGTCATCTTGTTTGTAGTACTCCCGTAGTAGCTCCATAGATTAGCTCCCCTTCCCTTTTCCCTTCCAACTCTGCCTTTGCCGCTGTCTTATATTTGTCCGATGGCCTCATTTCGCTTGTGGGGGCCATTTAACTGACAAACTGCGCGTTTTGTTCTTTCAACTCCTAGAAATTCTGGCTGAAAAAACGAAGGAGCAGAAAGGAAACAACTAAAAAAAGGAAATGAATAACGATCATCTGATCTTGCTGTTGCTTTGCTGCTACTTGCTGCCAGTTATACCGCCTGCCTGCATCTCTTTCCCTTCTCTTCAGTCCTAGTCCTGCAGCCTGATTCAGAGATTCAGTTAGATTCCTTTGCCTCTTTGTTCCTGCCAACTCGATCCATGAAATGTGCTCTTTCGGGCAGAGAAAGTAGCTCACAGACAACACAATCAGCACACGAGAATATGAAATAATGAAAACAAAAAAGGGAAGGAACGGGAACCTAAACAACACGAATAAGACGAGCCAGACTATCGATGACTGAATGACTACTCAAAAACAAAGAATTTTGAACCAGGAAAGGGGATATATTCGGAACAAACATCTGTGAAGAGATGTTAAAATTAAAGATTGAAATAGAGACTTTATTTTGAAAATGTGGTACCATAAAATCGTGACATGAAAAACTTGCGAAATTACTCTGTCATTTTCTAGGTGCAAATATGCATTGAAAAATTATTTCGTAAATTGATGAACTTTAGATATTCATATCAAATCGAAACAAAATTGAAAATCAATAAAATGACTGAATGGTATTTATCCATTGTGAGGAGCATGCGATTATTTGTTCTGTGAATTTAATTTTGATTTCAATTTCATTTGAAGTTTAGCTAAATCAAATATATCCAAATAGAATTTTTCAAATACTTTTTCATAGGCCAAAATTACACGAAATCGTGAAAATTCTGACAAGCTTAAAATAGAAAGAATAAAAACTAAAGTTTTCAGGATCGTGACGTGCATATCATAGTGATGGACGCCTCTCCAAATATGTCTGCAATCGTGCTCTGCGAAGCGTATCATAAACAGATGTATGGGGATCAATATGTTTGGATTATTCCTGGAGATCATACCACTTCGTGAGGATATATTTCAAGTGAATTTTATGCAATTGAAAATTTTAGCTGGGTGAATCAAGACAATCTCAATTGCACCAAGGAAGAAATGATGAAGGTTTGCTTGAAATGTTTGAAATTGAACAGTTTTCATGAATGATGAATTTAGGTTCTTGAAAATCATTTCATCATTGAATTTTCGCTAGCCAGAAAGGATAATCTTACGTATATCGTTGGTGATAAGGTACTTTCTGGTATTTTATGTTTATTGCTAACTTCAATATTTAGCGTCAAGCAGTGATTTGGGATGAATTGACTCGAATCAGTCCTGACAACATATTCCGAGGGTATCTATACGACGGGCTGTGGACTCTAGCCATTGCCCTGTCCAAATCACTCGGGGCAGATGCCTCGTTCTCATACCACAAAATGCTCACTGCCATTGACAACACGTCTTTTGAAGGCGTTACGGTAAGCACTTTAGAACGATCATTTGCGAAGGACGGATTTATTTGAGAGATATAGCTGTTTTATAGGAGCAAATAGGCATTTTATTGTACAAATTACGTTCAGCCGAAAAAATACTTAGAAATCGAAAAATTGACTTTTCTAAAATATATTAATTTAAAACAAACTGATGTGGCCCAAACAGAATTTCAAATTTCCCAAGTCAAAACATTAACGACTCTGAAAAATTACAATATCTCGTTTCGGGATAGTATGCAAGAGCATAACTTTGGAAGCCGTTTTCAGTGTCTATTCAATGCGGCGTTATGATAATAAGAGATATCCAAGCTACAAAATCAGTAAAAACTCATCAAGGCATATCGAAAAGCTTGATCTTCATTTGATTTTTATGCAAATTGTCATTTTTATCATTTAGGGTCGAGTTCGTTTCGAGAATAACGAGCGATTGGGGCTGGTGGATGTAATGCAGTGGAAGAACGGAGTCTACGTGGATGTGGGAACTTTTGATGGAGCGTCCGATACGTTCACCATGTACAATGAAAATTTGGGAGGTAAGAAAATTGATCCTTTAATTTTTAGCAGAAATGAGTGAAATTCAATGTTTTTTTTTTAAAATAAATTATAAATAATTCTCACAGAATTAATTTCTTTTCTTCTTAGAAAGACCTTTAACTGTTGAGATGAAATGCATAGTGTTAGTCAAAATGTGAAAATGCTGGTGAACTTTCCAAAAATCCTAAATCATAAAATGCAGGAAAAGTAAGATACCTTCCTTATTATCGATTTTATTATGAATGATGAATTGGAAGTTTTGCAGACTGGAAAGCCCCTCTGGATTCAACGATAGTCGTGAGAAGAGGCGAGTACATTTCCCTTCCTCTGCTCATCGGCATGTCACTCCTCGCCTTAATTGGCATCGCTCTTTCGCTTATTTTTCTAGTCATCAATATTCATTATAGGAACCATAGGTTGGTTTATTTATTTTTATTAAATGCCTTTAATTCAATTTACAAATTTTAAATTTTCATTCATGCTATGATTAATCTGAGCCTATTATTCAAAGAATTATGAAAATGGCTTATCTTATCGATAAAAGAAACCTATTGTGTGTTTATCAAAATACGATACAAACATCAACTGACTTGTATCAACTAATTGAAGGAAACGCTCTTTCAGATTCATAAAAATGTCATCTCCAAACATGAATAACATAATCATAATCGGGTCAATGTGCACTTTCGCTTCAGTCATTTTGATTGGTCTCGACGCCCACATTTTGTCGGATAGCCATTTCGTCAAACTGTGTTACGTAAGCCATTTTGCAATATTTCGAGGAAAAAATATGTTTTTATTTAAAATAATGAAGTCTTTGATTTGCTATATCTTTTTGAGCATGTAGGATTTGAAATCGCTATTATTTCTTTTATTTGAGCTTTCATAGGAAGAAGATAAATTTTACGGATCAGAAAGAATAAGATTTGTCCTTCTTATAAAACTAGGAAGTTGAATTAGTATTCCAAAGATATACAATTCGCTTTGTTATTTATCCTCGAGATTAAATAGATAAAGACGGATTTAGGATAATCCGAAAAATAACAAGGAAACGTGTTACAAGCATAAAAATTCGATGCTATTACATGAACTTCCAGATAAATATTTTAGTAAAAATAAATTAATTACTGATGTTCAGATAAAATCCTGGACAATGTGTCTGGGCTTCACTCTCGCATTCGGATCCATGTTCTCAAAGACTTGGCGGGGTCATTCCATTTTCACTAATATTCGTATGGATAAAAAAGCTATCAAGGTTAGATTCTATCTTATTTTCCTATTTTGTTTATTCGTCTTTAGGATTCTAAATTATTGATGATCTTGGCCGGCTTGCTGGCCCTGGATATAGTTGTTCTTCTCCTCTGGGCCATTTTCTCTCCATTCAGACATGTTATCACTCAATTACCTCAAATTGTGAGTGGATTATGAACATTACCAGCAAAAGAATATCAAATTGACTGTTAGTATTATTTGAATCAAAAATATATACCGAATAGTTAAATAGATACTCCATCATTTTTATTATTTTATTTTTCAGTTTTGACAGAAAACTTCAGCACCTGCTAAAAATTTACAAAATGTTTCTATATTCGTGACAAGATGATCTTTAATTTTTATACCAAATCATCTTACAGCAGTGGCGAAAAGTTTGAAAACAAACTCCTGGGAGACAATCACAAAGCGAATTAATTTGAAATGATTCAGCTGAAATTTTGAATGAATTTACTATTTATATATGTGCAAAAACTATGCCAAGTTTCAGCAGAATTGTCTCGTAACAATTTGGTAGAAAAGTTGAAGCTAAAACTTAAGCTTGTCTTCAAGCTTTCTCCCTTTATTGCATATTTATCCTAAATCTAAGCGTCAAATTATTTTCTTAGCTTTAGACACTGGACAACAAAGTGATCATCCCCGAAATCGGTTTCTGTGAATCGACTTACTCTAGCGTCTTTCAAGCCATTCTTTACGTCATCAAAGGAGTTCTCATGGTGAAACTCATTGGCTATGATTTTTAAAGGAATTTCGAATAATTCAGATTCTGGGCTGTTTCCTAGCGTGGGAGACGCGTCACGTCAACGTGCCTGCTTTAAACGATAGCAAATTCATCGGAATCAGTGTCTACGTGGTCGTCGTCATGAGTGTTCTCGGCCTCAGCACCAGTGTCATTTTAAAAGTAGGGTTCAAATAAGTTTCCCTTGATTTTTTTTCGAAAAATTGAAAATTACGAAGCACTTAGTACAATTCTTTATCCAAATGGAGAGTATAAATACTCATTTATGACTTTGAACTTCATGAAAAGTAGGCTCGTATCCTAATTTTGATACATCTGAAATCTTATCAAATTTTAGGAGCGAGTCAACGAAGCCTACGCACTTTCCTCATTCTTCATAATCTTCTCAACATCTTGCACACTTTGTCTGGTATTCGGGCCAAAAGTGAAGGAGTTGAGTACGAATCCGCAAGGCACAGAACCTCGAGCCTACCGAAGAGGACTCATGAAAAGTGTCGTCGCGAAAACGAGTCAAACAAGCAGTCAGGGACCTTCCAGGTAAATTTAGACGAAAAATGCAGAACTTAGAATAATGCTATCCTAAACTCGTAACTCAAATTTATTAGCTTTCCTTTCTTGATATGTTATTTGAAAAATCAACTTTAATTTTTGTGCATGGAATTTTTGCATTCGATCTAAAATACAATAGGTTAAATCGACTTTGATAGAGTTTAGATTCTAAAAAGTTAAACTTAGAACTTCCATTAAAAATTCGCTGCATGTTTCATTGGCTTAGAAATAAGATTTTAAAAATTCAAAGTAAGGTAAAAATTCAGAGAAACTTTCTAAGCTTCTAGATAACATAAAAATTTCGTAGTGATCTTACAAACCTCAAATGGCATAAAATGTAATTTATAATTCTATTTAACCTTTGTACTACATTTTTATCACTAATTCCATTTTTGCAGTGATGCTGAACGCGAAGCCATCAGCAAATTGGAAGCTGAAAATCAACTGAAGAAGAGGTCGCTGCATCAGGTAATAAAATATAATAATATTACGGCAAAAATACTGTACCTTTTCCAGAAAAGTACTCAACTCTGGGATCTGCTCGACAAACTTCGTGAAATGGGTGACACGCAGTTTCTTCAGCAAGGTTAGTTTGCTCATTTTCGCAAAGAGAATTATTTATTGAAAGATTAAATAAATTGAACCCGTTCCAATAGAAAATAACACAAGTATTGTATATGTATGGTGAGAATCTTGAGGTGTCCTTGAGAGAGAAGCTAAGAATCATGGATATTTTGTAATAATTGCATAAATTCGATGTAGCCGAAATGCTACCTAAGTAGTAGAAACAAAAGGATTGATGATATGCTCAGCAAATATTCACATTTGATTAGAGAAAGATTGACTGGTTTGTCGAGTCCGAATTTTTCCTTGACTTCCTTGTGGTCGATCGAATTACAAAGTGACTCGGCGCAGCAGCAAAACACAGAATGCAGGATGTTCTTCGGGAAAGTTTTCGCATGGTGCCTCGCGAACAGTCGCTAAAATAGTTCATTTATTCTGTCTATCAGTTATCAGTAGATCATGTCACAAGTCATATTCATATTCTTAACCAGAAACTCATTCACTATTTTAAAGGAAATGACGAGCTTTTGTCATTGCATTTTTCACTATGATAAGCAATACTTATAAAATTGTATCTGAACTCTCATGAATTCGTTTCTGAATTTAGGGCAAATAAGAAGATGGGTTGTGACAGTATCATTCTTCTGATAAGTCTAATAATATTAGGTTTGATAATTTGTAGATGAGACTTACAAAATACCTTAACAAAATATTACCTGCATAGTTTTATCGAGGGCTTGATAGTCCTGACAGTTAGCGTCAATTCCCCTGTGAATGCAGTGCTTCACATGCACGCAGAATCTGTCGTAATACTGTCGAACTGTGTTGCTTCGATTCAATGCGTAGTACTCAGAATAGCACATCTAAACGTAATCCTATAATTATTATTCTGAGTTCAAAGGGAATATGCATAATCACTACTCATGATTTATTCATCGCCGAGATATGCAAATCACATTTCTTCTCAATGAACATTAAGTTACTCGGTTGCGCTATCCCCTTTATCAGTTTATCAATCACCTCTCCGCAAGTCTGGTTCTTTATGACCGAGCAGATTTATTTCAATCAGATTAAACTTTAATTTATTTTTTCACTTTCATATTATCCCTGTTCTACGCAACGATTTGTTTTATCCCCAGCTTTTCTCCTACGCAAAGCGACAATGCAACGGATTATTGTTTCGCCTAGATTTAAAGTTGATGCACAAATTTCGAAAAGAAACGTTAGCTGGCTGCTTGCTTGCATGCATTTCATGAAATGAAATGATGAAATATGAGAGAATAGAGGAAATGAAAATGAAATGGAATAAAGTCCAGAAGTGATGGAAATCGACTAAACAGAAAGAAAAAAACAAACAAACAGAAATTAAGCTGATCAGAAAATAAGACAAAGGGCAAATTGGGGTTGTGAAAGAAACAGAACACTGCTGTTTTGCTGCATAATTGAATTGGAAAATGGCTTATGAATGGACTGGTAATTCGATCTGCAAATAATTTTCTTCCGCAATCCATTTGAATTGGTGTGAAATAGACGAGTGGAATGTGTAAAGAATGATTGTGAGAAATGTTGAATTCGAAGGATATTTTTCTATGTTATAATATTTAAATTCAGTGCAAGAGTTTAGGAAAATTGATTTCCAATGATAAATATTAGTGAGGGTCAAATGTCTTGTTTAGGCCAATTTGATAAATGCAAAATAGTATTTTGCTTACTTATTTTTCTGAGATATGGAAGAAAGTAGGATAAAAATCGAAAAGAAAGATTTTTTACGGATGCTACTTTTCACTATCGAAACGAAATTTTGAATTGTCAACAATACACAGCATTTATCATCTCACAAAAATGATACGAAATTCGTTCATCCCTGATCTAGTATTTCTTTTGTAATTAGCAGGATTTTACTTCTTATCATAAAAGCGCTCTAATTTTAATCTGTGCTCAACTATAGAATTGCGTGATGAAATGAGGAACAGAAGGACATTTTGAAGTGTATTTTTCGGCTGGTCCTTCACCTCTTTACCTAGAAATATTACATTTTTAAAGTTATTTTACGCGATATGATTTCATTTACGAATTTTACAAATGTCTTTTGCTTTGCTGTCATTTGCACATTTGCACTCGGAATTTGGTTATCGTCAACTTACAAATTGGCTGCTGCAAAAATGCAGCTGTCAACGAGGCTGTTTCAATGGAATATTGGCCTGAGAAATGGAGGAAGGGGTGGAATAGAATGCAGAAACGGAAATGGACAAGGAAAGGCAGAAGCGGTGTGGAGGAATCAACAAATCCGAGCCAAAAATGCAGATTTTCTTACAACCCACTGATTTTGCATGGGAATTTGAAAAAGTCAAGTGAAAGACTCAGAAGAAGAAGAAGAGAAAAAAAAATGCCAAAACAATAACTTCTTTCTTCTTTTCATGTAATTTTTGAAATTCCACAAGTTTTTGTGCATTTTTAAAGTTCGCAGCGTTATTTTAGAAACTCAATCTTATGGATAATAATCTTTGTTTCTGCTATTTTTGTGTACATTTAATGAAAATGCGAAGGAAATTAAGTTTCCGTTATTATTCTGGTATAAAATGGCTGGATTTCTTTATATTTTAATAGGCTACAATGCGGTCTTTAAAATTTGCGATGGATGATTTGCAAAACCGTGGAAATGTACAGAATCAGTGATGTAGAAAATGGGAACTGCAGTTTATGAAGTTCACTCATCCCTCGACTCATTATTCATGATGCAGAATGTGAGAATGAGAATGCATGCGCATCAAAGCATTGCACATTCACATATCCTTGCATACGAATGGCATTTTAGACGTTCAGATTTTGATCTTCACTTCTATAAATAATTTTAGCCAACTACCCATAGATACTGCTTATTTACCTCTATCTAAAGTAGTGTATTTTGATATCCACCTTATCCAGTTCGTTATTGTATAGTATCCATTTATGGGATTTAATGGATATCAAGATATATTTAAGAGGCGCTGCTCTTTAATTTCCTTTATCAAACAAGAGTGTGGGATATGCCAAAGATAGAGCAATTGAAACCGAATAAATAGACAAGGCTTAAATTAGCAAAAGTGGAAAAGTATAATAGTGGAATTGAATTCAAAACCATAATTTTAATTTGGGAAGGTTTGAGATATTGCAACTTAAATTCGACAGCGGCTGAAGAAAATGTTTAGTCTTATATAGTACTGCATATGAAAAATCTTAGATCATCTTCAATTGTACTACACATTTAAACTGAAGTTTGTGCAGTTGGAATATATCTTTGAAGTAACATTTGAATGATCCTAATAATTGTTTTATCGTTAAAAGAATTTGGGAAAAGTAGATGTATCGTAGCATCATTTAATGTAAAATAGAATAGGATCTGATAGAGAAAAGATTCTCCTCCTTTACCATTTCGTATGCAGCGATACAACTATTACAATTGCTTTTTCGGGTTGCCCTTATCAAGTTATCCTCAAACAATATGCTACTTTCTATACATGTAAATTTGCGTAATTTACTTTATCTCAATCGATCGGTCTTTGACAATATTTACCTTCAATTCTATTTCTATTGCCTGTCTCTAACCCATCCAACTAATTGAGTAATTGAAAGTGGGAAACGTTGCCAAACTCGTCGAGGTGCGCGAAGTGCAAAAAGACATCGAAAATGGAAAGGGAGCGGGGGGAAAGCCAAATATTGGAAGGGGATGGGGAATGGCAAGTCAGGCAGATAAAAAGGAGATAAAGGCAGAGACAAAGAAGATCCAAGCCAAATCCCGCGAATTGGTTTTGTTGCAGATACGAAACTCGCGAAATGAAATTGTCTCTTTCCTTTTTTCAAATCCAAAATTAGAACCTCGTGATTCTTCAAAATCGTCTTCTATCTCTACCCTATAGATCCTGATCTATGAATTCTACATAATTCTAGGCGTCTAGAGTGGCATTTCCTTAAAAAAGAATAAATAAAATTTGCAATATTTGGCGCACATTTTCCATGATTGATTAACCGGAAGTGGTGCTTTAGTGAGGGTGTAAAATCGTGAAAAACTCGCAGAAAAACCAGCAGAAATGATGGAAATGAAACAGGACTTACGCTGTTCTCGCCACACGTACTGGTGCGGTGCGGGGTGGGGGAGTTGGAATCGAAACATTCCAACGAGGCAATGAAGCTGGGTAGCAGTGATAAATATTGAAATAGAAATAGGGGGCTCGAGCCCCACACTGTCTTCATCGCATTGAAAACCCTAAAACTAATAGGAGATTAGATTATTAATGAGGTTAAAGAAACGATGTAAAATGTGTTGCAGAATGGTGTTTCGCGAGTGCTGCAGTGCAGGCCGGACATGTATCGGGTGGTTCGGCGAATAACAGCACGACTGCAGGCGATAGAGACCCGCTGCTGGGGGCGGGGCTCAAAAGGTACGAATAGAACGAATAGAGGAAAGGGAATAGAGCGTAGAGATGGACGAATGAATGAATGGATAAATGAATGATTGTTTCAGGGAGGAAATCAGTCACACCTCTTCAGGATTCGATACAGGTGGGTTATTTTAAACTCATTTTATTCGAGTGCTAATTCTCCCCCGTCTACAACGAATTGTCTCTCTAGCTTCCACTTCCAAATATAACTGCTAATTGCTGTCGAATAACCCAATGTTTTGTTGACGACAGCCGAGGTAATTTTTACGTGTCGTCAGTCCGTTTACCGTGAATTTTCCCTACAGTTGAAATTGGATTAGATTCAACATAACTTACACGAACTTAAACTCCCCCTTCCCATAAATATCTATCATTTACGTTCATCGACTAACACAAGAATGCAGATACCTTTTGTAATACAAAGTAGATTATTTTTATCCAGCCAGGCTAAATTATTATCATATTTAGCCTGACTGTGATACGTTTTCTTTCTGTGGAATAGAAAGATAGGGGTTCTTTTTCCAAGTATAAAACGATAAATTTTAGGTCAATCAGACCAGAAAATTGATTGGAACAGTTGGATTGACCCAGATGAGCCCAGCACAATGCTCTAATCAATATCACCACAGATATTCTTTCTTTGATTATTTTTCGATCTCTGCAATAACTCCGATCTCTTTTTTACTACAGGCAGAAGGTTCACTTCGTTGAAATTTATTAGTGGATTGAGTCATAACTTTCTTCTGATGCGCAATAAGAGATTAGGACTATTTGGGAAAGGCAATGTCTCGAATGGATGTCTACTTTGTTCATTTAAAGAGACCCGATCCAGTTGAAGCTTACCAATCTAATTAATGGTCTAAATTATGCAATTCATTCGAATTCTGGATTGATCGGACAACTGCAGACGACTGAAACGAAAATATTCAAACGATCATAATTTTCCTGACTTTTGCAAATCAGTGCTTTATTAACGCGCAAAAAAACTTTTATCTAGGAATGGAGTGGGTTGAAAGGTCGGAGAAAATTATGCTAACTCTCTACATTACACACACCATTCTGTCGAGCAATGAATAAGCCATTTCAAAACGAGCATGCCCTCTATGCTCGAATGATCTCTTTTTCCGCGTTGATAATATCTTTTGCACGAAGATTCTCTGATAAACGTATGAAATGGATTAAATTTGTGAGTGATCTAGCAGATGAATCGGCAACCTATATTTCATATTGATTATTCTTTCTTTTTGACATTTGCTAAAACTATTTACACGTGAAATCTGAGGCATCTCAAAGAAGTTATGGCTCAGCCCAATATATTTTCTTGTCCAGATTATATGGCTCAATTATATACGATTTTATTTATATATTTTACTATTTAAATTAAAGTTGGAGGTTCAACATGTTTAAATTGATTTAACTTTTGTCGAATCTTCTCCTTTACTAAATTGTAGCATTGATATTTTATTCATTTATGCACAGGTGATAAAATTAATATAATCAACTAAAATGTTTTTCGCCTAAGTAAGTTTAGGCTAGGAACAAAAATCTAGAATTAGCAATAATCAAACAATCAGCTGTGTGATTGCATTTCCTCTCCCTTCTTCCTCATTCCACTCACAACCTTTGCTCTTATCTAATTACTTATTCAATTATCTAACCATTTTTCTAGACAATTATCCGAAATTTTCCTCCATTTGGCAATTATCATATCAGAAAATTTCTATTCGTTCTAAATTATATTATCTCTCAGAATTTTATATTTTATTTTATTTTTTATTGCAACACTCACGAAATGCAACGATGCACAATGAATAAATAACAAGTTCTACTTATTTGACACTCAACATTCCATATTCTCGATTTGTTGTAATATTTTAGTTTTATATCGGATTATTTTTAACTGCCAATTTTCAATGAAAATGAAAGATTTATTTGAAAAACAACTAATTGTGTTAATACAAAGTAAAAAATAACAAACAAATGGAATATTGTCAACTTACAGATGATTATAATATTTACTTCTTCATAAGTCAACAATATCAAAATGTAGCAATAATCTCCCGTATGAATAGCTTGCTTCTTTGATTTTTGATATGATACTGTAAGGCTATCTATGTGAATAAGCTCATGAGAAGTGTAGCAAGAAAAACTCAATTTTACGATAAAAACACAACATTTCTCTCTTTGAGGAATTGAATAATTTTCAAGCCACCTATGGGAACGGTAATTCATCAGCCAATTCGAGTTCTAC